>JACDOX010000023.1:2107670-2368663 GCA_014549065.1 Cardinalis cardinalis
ACAATCTGTGCAGACAGAAAAGATCTTCTGTTTTCAATTCTAAGTATATATTCTGTACATGCTTGAAACACCCTGCAATCCAAGCTCTGTTCCTACCTACAAGAAACAAAGACACAAAAAGATAGATACWGAAATATATTTCGAAGAGAATGTGGTTATCTTTTCAACTATTTCAGTTCTTTAAAATGCTTATTACAAGACTAGCATAGATGGCTTGGGAGTTGATCTGCTCTGTCTTCTCAATAGATGAAGAGCACTGAAGTATCTGCAGTGTCCTTAACCCCTGCCAGAAAAGCACAGACCATTCTGTACATCTGCCCATGCTTCAAGTGTCAGAGGATTGGGGAAACTTGGTGATAAATTAGCATTTTCAACCTGCTGAACAGATCTCTTTCTCATTTCCTCCAGTGATTCAAATTGATGATAGCTCCCAAATAAGCCACAGATCAGGAAAACCTTAAGAAATTAGTGTGTTCATGCCACACTCACTACTAGACCCCCTTTATTTTATCTCACTCATGAATTCGGAATCAAGATGTTCTACAGTGTGTGGAGATATMCACATGACTTGGTCTGAAATAATAGTTCTGTTTTAACACAAACACTCTTATGTCAAGCAAATCTCCATGCTGCTCATACCAGAATAAGGTTTCCCCTTCCAAACTTTTCTTGGCAATCACATATGATAAAAACTACAGAAGCTTATGATCTTGAAAATTTCTCTAGAAGTCAAGTTATTCTTGATGTATTTAGAAATATGAAATTCTTAAAAAAAAATGAAGAATGTTCCACTTTCTCATTTTAGTACTATACTAGTTACAAGTTATGTTTTGAATGTCATCGAATTGTTCCTTTACAAATATAGAAGTTTTAAAAACATTTTCCAAAGGCTGATATATGGTCTATTATATCTCTTCATATTTTTCTGTAGGTGACAAAATTGACCAAAGAACTAGTAATTTCAAAATCTTAACAAAAAAGCTACTCTTCTTTTTTTTTTTTTTTCCAGAAAATGAAACCAAAATTCATCTATCATCCCCAAACTTATTGCTGTTTTAATCTTCTAGGGAATCACAGCCTTCATAAAAACAGGTAACAGCTTTTCCAGACCAACTTGATGAATCTTGCCTAGATAATTTTTTATTTAATTAGTTTCAGCTGTGTTTGGAACATAGATTTCATTGCACCAAGAGGCTTTTTGTTCCTGTTTTGCACAATTTTTGCAGGGGAGTTTCCCAGCAATCATTTAATTCTCTCATCTATTATAAAAGTTTTGTCATGAGATACCTTTCTTACCACTGAGTCAGATCTCTGCTGATTACTGCATTTTCAAACCAGCACATAACTCTTTCTTCTCCAACTGTAAAACACCCTTCTTCGACACACAGGCAAGACCTATTAACTCCTGTACAGTAGATGGGAATGCTTTTTTCCAAGAATGCTATGGAATAGTAACACCTTTACACWATTAGCATACAGTATTAAGYTTTTCCAAGCTGTAAAACTCAGAGCCACCCTCCTCCTGTATAATCTTGCTAGTCTTCAGATTCCAAGCACAACCTTTGATTCATCCTTTGTCACTGTAAGAAATGACAGCCAGAGCCACTCTGCCCTTTCCAAGAATTTCAGGAAATTCTTGACAGAGTCTGATTTCCTAACAAGAACTTTAAATCAGGCAAGAGCAAATCATTGGCCATTGGGAGAAAGCCAGAAATGGTTCTGCATATTCTGCAGATTAGAAGAGAGAGGAGGGTATGTGGTATCTGCTGGAGGGTACTCCCTGGAATTCTTTCTTATCTCGGTTGTTTAGTTTGTTTTCCCTGAGTGGATAATTAACTGATTCAGGGCCATAGTGAAAGAGAAGGAGAGAGCCAAAGGGCTTTCCTCCCAATAAAACACCTGACCAGWCAGAAGTCCTAAACACCGTACCAGCCAGGGAGCACCCACCATAAAATCCTTCTGGCCAGGCAGATGTCCCTGTGCAAACCAAGCCTTGGTGGCACATGTGGTGCATTTGACGGCTCACAGKGTCTGTCCAGCAAAGGAACTCCCCGCTGAACAGTTCAGCACACGTCCAGTGCTCCTTCCTTGGCATGTCTGCCTTTCCTCTAGTGTTTCTACCAATGGACTCCACCTAAGAAACAAAACTGAAAGCTTTGGATGCTCTGCATCCATGTTGGAAAGGAACCACTAGATGAACTTGGGAATGGAGTTAGATGCAGCAAAGAACTCTGCAAAGCACATTCATCAAGATAGAGAGGGAAACAACAAGATCTCATCGCTGTTTACCAATTGCTACACAATGAATTAGCAAGAATACATTTTCCAAACTTTTTTTTCCAGGAAAGAAAGTTGCATCAATTCCCTACTCTACTATATCACTTCTGTACTATATCTCTCTTGTTACAAGAATTAAAGTGAGGAATAAGCACCATGACTCATAACAATGTGGGGCAGGGRGAAAAAAGAAAAAAGGCAGGGGGGTTATCTCAAACATTTCCAACAGCAGAGGTATAAAGGTAGAGGGATCTGTTTCCATTTTAATTTTTCTTATGTTTAGATTTGAAACTTTGTGCTATTAGGACCACAAAATCAAATCTGAAACACAACTATTAGAGGAACTCTTAAAGTAGTTCTGCTCTCAAAGAACTGATACGAGAMAAACAGTTGCAAGTAATTTATTACCAAAAAAAGTAAAACTTTGAAATACTGATCTGCAATCAGTGGAAGGTGTATAACAGTTCRTGGTGCACAAGGATAGCATCACAAGGGAGTTGAAGTCTGATGAAGAAGGTGGTGGATGTTTTTAATTTTCTTCCTTTTAAAAAGTTCTCAGCATAACCCAAATAATCTGCAAGTACTACATGACTCAGACTGCTATGATAAGTAGGCTTGTTTTTAAACTGTCACGAGTTTATAGCGTAAGAATGTGTTTTTTGTAAATATTTCCAGTAGAAGAGGTAAAAAGCTAGGTTTGTTCCCATTCTAACCATACCCACGGATTTAGATCACACACAACACAGAACTCAAACCCTGAAATTTATTCTTCTCCCTCACTTCAAAATGCAGCGATTTGTCARACATTTCACAAAAGACTTCTTTCCATTTTTCTTCCAGCATGGTAAAATGGATGCCTTCAGGCATTAAAAGATTTCATGCTATTGAAGATTAACTAAAGGAATTAACAACTTCTTTCTAAGATGCTTATAAAACAAGTTTAAGGACCCTAAATATAAAGGCTCCTGATTTTCAAGTGTTAAGTACCTTTACAAATCCTATCAAACAATCCTATTTGGTTTAAATACACAGTAGTAAGTTAATTTTTTTTCTTTTTACATAAAAAAGTAAATCTAACACACATTTATGTATTTGTACACCTTCCACTAAATTCAATCTTAAACCTGCTTGTAATCATGGTGTGCCTACACACTTCACATCCACCTCTTTTCACTGTTAAGTGGAAGATGCAGATAATGTTGCAGGTTCCCCCTAAGTACCAGTGTTTGACCATTTGTGTACTTTGTTAACTCTCTAGGAAAAAATTCAGGTGTGGCAAATGTGCCCTTATGAACACAAAGTCCTCAAGTAAATACAGGTTTTTCTCTTGCTTAGTTCTAAGGGCATGCCCAATACAATCCAGGTGCTGTTCATATCAAAAACCAAATTAATGCCCACTTAACCATACAGAGAACAGAAAACAAAATCATTCCATCTTGCATTTAAAGAGTGTTACTTTAAAATTGCCCCAAAACTATCCTTCAAAACTCCTCAGAAGGATCAAACAAGCTGAGAAAGAAATGCCCATTCCAGTTCCACATAAAGATCTAAAAACTCATAAAATCATCATGGTTGGAAGAGACCTATAACACCATCCAGTCCAGCTGCCCACCTGTCAATACCACAGTAACCACCAAACCACATCACCCAGATCCAGATGCCTCTTGAACACTCAAGGGGTGGTGACTCCACCACCTCCCTGGGCAACCTATTCCAATGCTTGACCACCTTAACACTGAAATTTAGTTTTTTTAATATCTAATCTGAATCTTCTATCTCAGCTTAAAGCCATTTCTTTTTTTCCTCTCACTCCAGGCATGGCAGAAGAGATGGGCCCCCACCTCACTACAGCCTCSTTTCAGGTAGGGAGGTGAAGTCACCCTTGAGCCTACTCTTCTCTAGATTAAGCAAACCCAGCTCCCTCAGCTGTTCCTCATAAGACAGACAAATAAAAATATGCCTTCTCTTTTCATTTGAACATTTATTTCTACAGAATCAAAAACAGCTTAGAATTAGAAAAGGAGGGGTGGGAAGCTATTCTGTAAGCACTGGACACATTCAGGTTTCCTGACTTGTCAGATTTGTAGTTTGTGCTACTTCCCAGTTGAAGCTGCTGAATCTTGTATCCAGGATTTCTTTATCCCACCAAGTTTTTGTCTCCCAATAGCAGAATATTTTTTCAGTATTTCTTTCACCAGCATTCTCTAAATACAGCACTGCTTTCAGCAATCAAACACTTCGTTTGATTGAAAGTCTCATCTTGTAGAATGACTTTTTGGTCAAGTCCTAATCCCAACATGCACAGTGGCAAAAAATGAGACTGAAAAGCACAGTTGGACTGAAAACCACGATTTCTCATTAAAGAAATTTTCAGMTGCTCATTGTGTGCCTTACAGTCTGAACTGTGTTTTGTTTTCAGCAGCTAGAGCAAGCAATGAGACTTTATTAATAGGTTTATGTGAAACAAAAAAATGTATCCAACAAAATTCTAATTACTTCATCAAGAATAGCTGAACTTAGAGAGGTTGATGTGAAGTTAGTGAATTTACATTAATAAGGGGTCATTCTTCCCTTCATGGTATATATTTAAATTTTAACTAATTTTAAAACACAAAGTAGTTCCTGCAATCCCAGCATTGTTCACATACACAAAACAGAAACCTCATCATTCCTTGCATGCAGGTATGATAAAGCTCRTGGAAAATATCTTTTCAAGTGAAAATAAAGATTTTGAGCATGTCTCTGGTCTTATTCCACGTTGTTACATTAGTAGAAGCTTCATTAAATCCCACTCTAGACGACATGAGGCCTTGTGAGCAAGACCAGTAAAACTTCCTGCTGATGATTTTCCTACTCACATCACCTTCAATAGACACAGAGTCTGTCAATAATTTGTGCAACCACGGTCTTACACTGAAAATAATGCAGCAAACATTTATGTTAATGGACAAAGTGAGTGTCAACAAGCAAGCCTGCTGCGAATCTTTTATAACCCAAACTCAGTTTTGATTTGTAGACACAAATGAGTATTACAATATCTGAGTAACTTGGAAGGTTCATTTTATCAAGATCTCCACAGTATTTGTTGCATCTTGATATAAAACCCAGTCTAGACCCTGATATAGCATTAGAAACAAATTCATTTCACACTGAAATTAATAATTAGAGAAACAGACATGCTGTAAAAGATTTAAAAAATAGAATCTATGCTGATTTACAGGTATGAATCTTGTATTTGTGCCAGGACTTTAAAGTACATTGGCTACATTCTGAAGATGTTTCATTGTGATTGGTCTGACATTTTTTAAACTATTTGCATGCTTYGCAGAAGCTGTTTCACAGCTCTTACCTTTCATCTGGTTCTACTAACCCTCTTCCTCCCCCTTCAATTGAATAAATGAAAATCCATGCATGTAAATTACTGAATTATATGTTAAAAATTATTACTACATATAGACTTAACTTCTGTATCCACCCTATTCACTAGCAGCCTCTTCCAAAATTTTCTGTCAAGCTTGGGCAACATACCAAATGCTCTCCTTTTAATTATGCTTGCTCTTGCAAAGTTGATGGGCAGATTTTCCACATGCTATCTCTTACAGCCCTCAGGCACATGTTAGTTTAGTCATTGACTACTGTCTCACTGATCTTCTCTAGAATTCATGTCCTAATTCTTGTCTTCAAGGGTTTCCATTAATGCAGTACAGGAAGGAGGGGCCTGGCTTTCACAAACAGAACAAAAAGCCCCTTTTCCTAAGTACATATAGTTCTGGGGTTTAGTGACAGCACTTGGTGAGCTCTTACAGCCTTATCAGCACTGCTGGTCTGGACACAGCAAATTCACAGATGCTGCTGCTCTTCCTGAGTCACAGAGCAGCTGAAAGCAGGGCATTATGTTAGGCAATTGCCAAAATATATTAAACCTGTGCTTCATCACAAGCCCAAGTTTTCCCAAAAGCAGTGCCTCTGCATCTGGGCTGTCATGTACCACTATCGAATTTCAGTGGGCCAGGCAGACATTCACCGTGTCTGCCTGGAACACCTGATTCATGAGGCACAGGAGCACTGTGCCATTCCATCAGCTGGCAGCCATTCCCAAGAGGCTCACTTCCCTGGCAGCCCATAAGGCACATGTAGCTCTAGCAGGAAAATTCTCCCTGAGGTTGTCTGCCACATCCCTTCATGCCAGAACATGAAGGGCACAAATTCCCACTCTGAAAGCTATGGACAGGTACCCTGTGAGACTGTGGCTGTCTCCATGCCACCCCTTCTTCCTCTTTCATTTGGCCAAGCAGCAAAGTATGCAGGAGACTGAGTGGAATGCTGCCATTAGAATGAATTTTGCTTGGAAAGTTGTTAGCATTTCTGGAGCTTTGAACTTGAGGAAAATCACCTTCAAAGCTAACTCTTTGGCTGAAAACCTGCAGCACTGGCACTGAAACCAGCCGACACTGTGCAGTGACTACTGCTGAAATCCAATATCCAAGTAAGGAAACTGAAGGGATCTATTCTTCCATAACTGTGCCATGGAATCATTGGTCCCCACATGACATCTGTTAACATTAACAGAAACATAATGAAAAAAATTCACACATGCCAGTGAGAGAATACATCCCTAAATTTTGAACAAAGTATGCCAGAGAGGAAACACCCATTATTACTTAAAAAGACAGTTGACTGAAAATTGGTTTCATGACCAATGGTGCTCTGTGATACCTCTGAGATAATTTATGATTCTTAACTCTTTTCTAGCTTTTTCATTAACTTATTTGTGAGTCTTCACTGAAAAACTGAAATTAAGAACACAAAACCCACCATTAGATTACATACCTCACAAGMAAAAACTTTCCCTTCATGCACTGTGAACACAGAAGACTTAAATGTGTAATCAACAAGGTATGACTTCTACACAAAGCATACCTAAAACCTGCTGATTTTATCTTCAAAGAAATCAATGCCTAAAGGAGAGTAAGCTAAACAAACATAAAACCTAAACCAAATTTATTCTGGATGAAAAGATGAGGAAACAGGAATAGTACTTGTGACACAAATCACCTTGTTTGTCCCAGCAGACTTGAACAAACTTCTAAATGTGTTTGGCCAGGGGAACCAAAATATGTTTTAGACCCTACCTTCATGCAGTGTATATTTAACGACTACCACCAAAAAAAAAATCATAGGAAAGGGGAATTGAAGTCAGAGAATGAGAATGCAGATGTCTTGTTATTGCACATAACAGTTACAGCCACAGAGGAATTTTGTGCCAAGATCTCAATGTATGAAACATGGAGTTTTTCCTTATGCAGAACGTTTAGGCTAACAGGAGATTTCACACAAGTATAATCTGGATGTACTTCAGAAAGCTGAGCTGCTCAAAACCTGCAAGTTCCTGTGCTCTTCCATGGTGACTGGCCTGTTATTCCAGGGGATACATTCGCCATCCTTAAGGCAGCCTAGTTTCCTGCTGCTACATGCTACTGGAGGGGTGGAGAGAGAAAACATTTGTTCTGCTCTAGGGAGAAGTACAAATTCCTCAGAAAACCTTGTGACTTCTACATCAGTGTTTGAAGCACAAGAAAGGGTGATCTTCACAACTGAAGAAATCATGAAGAAACACTCATTAACAGCATTCTGTACACTTGGTCATGCACTGGTCTGTCCTCAGACAATGTAACAGACACATTAAAAGATGAAATTTCATTTGAAATGAATGCATGTAAGTAGGAGTTGGTACAAAGGAGTGARACAGCAGCATTACTTCTCCGAGTGAAACATGATAACCAAGGGTTTATGATTAGTCAAAYCATAAAGACTTTTCAGTGTAAAACATTAATTTGAGAGGCTTAATATAGTAAAAACAAAGAATTCTGGAGAAGACAAGCAATACAYGGAGACAAATACATGTTCACCACATATTAAAAATCACTGTTCAAGCCTCCTGCTCATCAGATTTGACTTTGTGCCTGTAAACAAGACATAACTTTGGCTGAAGAAGTAGCTATGGGTGGTGTCCACCCTCATTCCCTAGCCTGAATGCTGAGGAATACATAAATTAACATGAAGCTTCCTTTCCCTGAAGGTTTTGTTTAATTTTAGAAGTGTCAGGAAAAWGTTAACATTACATTTTGTTGCATATTTTCCAGCAGCATGTGGCATATGCCGAGAAGGGAAATAACAGTGTTTGTCATTATAACTTCACAGCCAAGGAGGAAGAAAGAAAAAATAAAAAGGAAACTAATGAAACCTGTAATTCACAGATCTGCTAAATACTGTTCTCTGCTACCCAAATTAGATCTAATAGCTTAAGATGAATACAAGGTTCTTTCTCTACTTCTCCAAACTGCTGATTTATTACAAACCAGGATAAAAGAGTTTTCATCCAGAGAGTATGCACGTGAAAAATTTCACTTATCAAAYTGGGGAAGAAAACCTTTGGCAATTGATTTGTAATCTTGAAATAAATTCTCATTTACACAACTTTTAAGATTAAAAATCTAAGTGATAAAATCAGTAACTGAACCAGGACTTAGGAGTAAGAGAGGTAAACCAAGGCATTTAAATATTTATGGATTCAAAATTTCATAAAGTGGGAAAACTGTTTCCTATCCAGCTCAAGTGCTAGTCATGACTCTCCTGCATAATAGAAATAAATGTAAGGGGAYGTTTGCATGTGTATYGACTGTAAATGAAGAATCCAGTAACACTTTATGGTTTTCTCCCTTTGCCTAGGACATTAAGAAATACCTGTATTATTTAATTTCCCTTCRGTTTCATCAGACCAGACACTGGAGCTAATCTGAGCATTCATTTTTGACAAGATGCCACTTTTTGTTTCTTCCCCTAGTTACCTTAAGCCAGTCTCTTTCTCGCAAAAATTCTATGTCTAAATTGCTAAAATATTTGCTCCTTACTTTGCTTCCTCTTATGGTCTGCATCCAATATAGAGAAATATTACAGAAGAAACTAACATGGTGCTTGTAACATAAATTAATGCAAAGCTTTAGTTTCAACACTTTCTAAAGTAAAACAGAGATAAAACTGTAAATTTTTCTGACTCATAAGCAAAGCTGGTCACTCCAATGTAGAGTTCTTTATGTWGAAATGGATAAGAAAAATAATATTACAGGCCAAGAAAGGGGTTATTATCTGTCCTTCTGTTTTCCATCAAGATTAGTAGTAAGTCTGACTGAGTTAAAGAGTTTGCATTGTCCATAATTTCTCCTGGATGACTGCATTATAGTCATTGGGGTTTTGCCAGAGAAAGAGCACCAGTTTTCCACAAATATGGATGTTTCCACAAAAATATGATGCCCTGAAAGAWGATAAGTAAAATTCAAATCCAAACCAGCTTGTTCTGCTTTGGTTAAACCAAGTTATCTGTAAAGAGCATCACTTCCATTTCCCCCCCAGCTCTAGAAAGATACAGCAGAGCAGCACTGGAAACTGAACCCAACACACAGCTGGCATGGCAAGAAACACTCCAAGTCAGAAAAATCTTTCCTGCCCATACCACTAMATGCTTATTTTTCTACAAACACACTTTGGTATTCAATAAATACAGAGGTGTTACTATCTTACTGTATCAAAACACAGTATCAGACCATTCTCTGCACAATGGTCTTACATTTTTTCTTCATTCTTGTTTCCTTTCTCAAGCCACCTGCCTATCCATGTCCARAACATTAGAGCAGGCAGGTATTGACAACTAGTACGGAAGTGCCAGAGATTCCAACAATTTCAGATATAGATACTGTTAGCTGCTCAGAATAGCCCCAACTTCTATAAATGTTGAGATTTTAGTGCTCTTGTATTTGAGAGGCACCTTACTTGCAAGCACCCCACATGTGTGGATGTGACTTGCTCCAGGTGTGTCACTGCCCTTCGACTGGGCACAGCCCCAGGCGCCAAGGGGGAGCACAGCCCAAGGGAGCAGCATGTGGAGCCAGCTGGTGCTGAGAATGTCACCAGATGCATTCAGCCCTGTGTCTCTCAAGGGGATCTGCCTGCCAGGTCTCTGATCCACCAGCACAGCATCAGTGTGTTACACTTTGCTGTTGAACCAGAAAATACAAGGAAACCAGTTTTGTAGGCACAAAGCCAGTATGTGGAAGTTTTTGCCAACCCTTAGGCCCTCAACACAGAACCATTAAATTGCAGTATTTATAAAATCCAAATTAATAGCTTAGGGAAATAAAGAAAACACTGTTATTAGCAAGGCCAACATCCTACTGCCTTTATTTCCCCTCAGTAAAGCAGTTGCTCAGATGCTCTGCCGAGCTTTCCACAGAATACCTCCAATGGATGCAGAAACCAGAAACATGACCTTTCTCAGGCTTTCCAGCAGAATTTTCCATGAATTTGAGTTTAGACATCACTAGGCTCATTACTGAAAAGATACTAGCCAGAAAGACAGCACAATATTGGTATTACCATGAAACAGAAGTGCAAAAATAAGTTTTGCTTGGAGTCATATGAGGGAAGGGGAAGGGGGGGGGACCAAAAGACTGAAAACCAGGACATCCTGTAATTGTAACTGGAGGACTGGGGAAAGAAAACAATTCTAATCCCATCATGATCACTCTCTCATAGAAGCCAGAGAAATTGCTTTCTGTAAAAATAAACAGAAATGAACACTTCAGTATTTACCATAAATGCCAGCATATTGAAGAAACAACTTTAATTTCTTTAAAGACTAAAAGGATAAGTAATAAGTTGGCAGGGTTGCTTAGACATTTGTGAACTCTCATAAATATTACCTACCACAAGTCTAAATCACTGCCAGCTCTGGCTTATGTTATCCTATTTTAATACCTTACAAACTCCTCTGCCAGGGAATAACTGACCTTTGAAAGATTATCTTCTAGTGTGTACAAGATAGTGTCAAATAAATAGTTATCAGTTCTCAGAGTATTTATCTTCTAATCTTTTGGGTGGATCATTACCTCAAATCATTATTTATTAGCTATTTAAGAGCTTTTTACATTGATGAAATAACAACATAAAACTAAATATTGCAGAGCCGTAAGTGTTGCAATTAAAACCACTGCCCAAAGAATAGATGAGCAACTATCAGATTTACCAAAGCTTTATTATGGATTACTGAGAATAATTAACCCATGTAATGGCAAGTTCCACTTTTCAGTTGGATTCTGCTATTTGCTAAGATGACTCATGTTCACACACAAATAAATCTATACGGATTTAAATATACATTGCATGCCACTGATTTAGACTAGATTTAAACAGTATAATAGAATTTGAGAATCTTTCTGAATTTTCAAACTATATATCAGTATACCTGAACTGGATGACAAAGAAAACAAAACCCAAGTAAGCACACAAAGTGCATGGCTTAAGACCAGCATGCACCTGGTAGCAGAGCACATGATTTAACTCATCCACTAGCTGTACTGACAGKTTAGAAAAGGCTCACTGCTGTTTATTTTCTCTACTAGAGGAAGGGGAAAACTGTAACCAACTGGAAACAAGAGAATGACTAAATCTTGGGACATGGCTTTAATTGTGTTGAGGGGAGAAGAGAGTAATAATAATACCAGTCAAATATGAAGATCTAATTTTCTTCCTGAAGCCATATGGTAAAATGAAGAAGTAGGCTAAGCCACATATATGCTCCCCTACCTGCAGCAGAGGCCTGTGGCAAATGCAGGAATTACAGAGCAATCATTGCGTCCACTTTGATTTCTAACTGCAGGGAGAGGAGTGAAATACAGAACAGAACAAATCCATGGCTTCTCTGAAGGTCAGATGGATCTGCCAGGTCTAATAAAAAGACAGTTTCTCCTCTTATTTCTGAGAAACCCTTGGCTCGGTAGATGTGTGCAGCCACAAGATTTGTTGGGCCTTTGGATCTGCATATCTTTCCACAGTAGCACTTTTCCTTGGTCCCTTTCTGAATTACAGAGTTAAACACCAAGACAGGCATYGGGGTGGCATAATGCTCTTTTGTTTGTCAGGGAAAATATTCCCTCAGGTTTGTGGAGGGGCTTTGTTGTTTCCAATTGAAGGGAAGGGTAAAATTGGTCCCACGCCAGAATCAGATGGCCACAGCTTAAAATTTCAATGCAAAAGGAATATAGGTTTGAATTGTAATGAGGGTTGAAAGTAGTACAGTAATAAAAATGTTCTACATACTATTATTTATTCTGATGCAACTCCAGAATGGAGGGAAAGAAGAAATAGAAAAGTCAGTCACACAGTATTACCTAATATTACAAATTCACTATCCAATTTATAATTTCACTGTTAAAACAAACTTTTGATTTCCCACATCCCACAAGGATAACAGTGTTCAACATTGCCTCATATTTCTAGAGTCCTAGTGAAATGAGTTTCAGATTGCCTGAATTTAGATATGAGACATGGAGCTTTATTAAGATTTTAAAACAAATAGTCTAAAAACATCACTGAAAAGTACAGGCCTAAAATTCCAGAGCAATTCACTTTAAATACACACTTCCTGATTTCATACTACACAACTGAGATAACAGAGTGCTCCATTTTCTCATTTAGAAGCTGAGTCTTCGCCATAAAGATGCTTTACTGTTGGTAACCAGGATCTTCCAGAAGATGCAAGTAGCTGTCCAAGAACAACAYTAAAACCTATGTTTCTAGAGTAATAAGTATTACTTCTGTTATTCTTATTCCCACTGCARCATTTATGTACAATTGCAGGCTGCAGCATAACGAAACTGAAGGATTTTTGAATTGTAATAGGAAAAAAATCAGTAAAGCAAATACTGGGTTTAATTTTTGCTCTGTCATTACCAAGAGGAATTTAATATGCCAAATACCTGACTCCAAAGAAACAAAGATGCCTTTGCTTTTTGTCCCCTCCCTATGAGCAAGAAGGGAATATTATGTCTTTATTTTGAAGGGATGCTAAAAGCTAAATCTGTGAAATATTTGTGGGAGGTTACAGCAGAGAGCTAGAACAGCCAACAAACAGAAAATCTCTGCAGATAAGAAGGACCGCTGAAAAAATCTTGACCTACAACTTTAGCTGAAAGTTAATAGTTGAAGGTTGATCCTCTCCATGTGGTCATCATTTGCCCTACTTGAAAAATTAAACACYCCTATACTTCATCTCTCATTGAGGGTGAAAAAGAAATCATTCCTGTACACAGAGCCAGGGTCCCAACCAGACCCTTCAATCAGTGATAAATACAGTTTTATTGCTGCTGAAAAAATAGGATAAGTAATTTCTTTGATTCCATCAAATCTGAGTGGAATACAGATGTTTTTAAAAACCTTTAGATTTCTTCATTCTGTATTATATAAATAACACTGATTCACATAATATATTGCATCACAACTTCATGCTGTTCCACTAAGCAGCAATCCTGGAAAGTGAAAGTCTCAGCTGGACTGGATACTACACCACCCACTCAAAAAGGTACAGCAGTGTCTCCCCAG
Organism: Cardinalis cardinalis; assembly: GCA_014549065.1. Taxonomy (NCBI): domain Eukaryota; kingdom Metazoa; phylum Chordata; class Aves; order Passeriformes; family Cardinalidae; genus Cardinalis; species Cardinalis cardinalis. The sequence continues at coordinate 2,121,381 of JACDOX010000023.1, forward strand.
TTTTCCAGCCTTTCCCTCCAGCCACAAACAGAAGCTGCACACCTTTCCATGGGTTGGAACAGCTTCCCACAGCAAAAGAGCTCCCTCCTCAGCAGCACCCCAGTGTCCCAAGGGTGACTTCTGCTCCAGAGGCAGGGGACAGCCTCTCTCACAGAGATGACCCTTCCCTTTAGCTCAGCAGCCCAACACTCCCTGCACACATCCAGGCACTCAGTGCTGTGCACCTCAAAGGCTGGCTGCTCTTACCAGCTACACCAACCCAACTTGTGAGGCAGAACCTCATAACCTCTGCTCACAAACCTTGTCTTTCCTCCTAATGGCATTAAACACTTTTCAAAAAAAACTGTTCCATTTTTCCAAAATTTTTTTTGTTAAATTAATTGAATTAGCATTTTTTTCCAAAACATGGCATAGCCCTATACTAGCCACTGTGGGGAAAATTAACTCTACCCCAGCCAAAACCAGCAACCAAATACACAAGAAAAAAAATCCCAGAGTGCCATGATTTACTTCTTCTGGAAAGATAAAATACATCAAGAGTTTTGTGAAGCTATTTGTCCAATTTCAACATATTAACCATATTTACAGTTACCAATCCAGTTCTCTGTTTTAGCAGATATAAAGCTCTCTCCTTTTTCCAAACACTGCAGAGAGTTTTCCTAGCAGGCTATTAAAAGTCTTATTTTGAAGAAATGTTGGCTGTACAGGTTAGGAAATCATTTCTTTAGGCAAGTTTCAAAGTACAGCAGAATTGAGATGCTTTGCAAGCCTGTCTGCCAGTTGACTTTGTCCCACTTTGAAAATCCTAAAGATGTAAATCCTTTAAAAAGAGAAAAAAAATCCTAAATTATCTGTACTATAAAAGCAAGCAGAACCTAAAGGAGTCTATCTGAASGGCTTACATGGCTATTTAATAGGTTGCTTCTAAAATGTACACAACATGCAAATAACTGTCATGGAGCTGTAACACATGAAAAAACATCTTTTATTCTGTTTTCTTGAACATGTGAGCAATGCTTACTTTGTATTCAGGAAACATACACAAGAATGACAATCAACTAAGAAAGTATTTGGCAAACAAAGATCAAATTATTTACCTAAAAACTGCAAGCTTATTTGCTATTAAAGCCCACCAAAACCACAAATTAATTCATTAGGAGTATCAAGAGAGGAACTGATGGCATCTCCTGACATACTAACAGTACATAACCACTGAATGCTGAGTGTTCCACACAGAACTCGTGTTCTACATTCAGTTACACACCCAGAACTTTCACCATGGTATGGTAAGCAACCTCTAAATCACCTGGAACAGTCCCTGATTACCATATCAGCCACATGAACTTCAGTATATTCACACATTCTATCCATTTACAAAGTGCTGCTCAGCATCTCAAAGATAAACAAGATCATTTAAGCTGTTTATAGTGTACTCTGTAAGACCAGAGTCAGAAATCCAGTGTTCCTTTAAAATAAAAAAAAATGATCATTCAGTGCTGAAAAAACAGAGATGAGAACATATTACAAATGAAGATGACTATTTTAATCTTAAAGGTTTTATCTCAAAGTCAGGCTATGCTCTATAGCGTTACTGAAGTGACACCAAAAATTGATGCACCATTAGAGTTACACTAGTGGTGGTGTAACTTTTCCTGATATAAAAGGTCTGAAAGACCAGAGAAACACAGAGTGGAAGACATTCTCACAGATAAAAGGAGCAGAAGCCACCCAAAGTAGCTGTCCTCCCCAGAACTGCTCGAAGGAAGACAGCACATATAGCTGGAAGGACAAATCTGACAAAGTGAGACCTCACTTCTGTGGCTAGATGGGTTCCCCATTTTGTTCATTTTTTGTTGCCTTTTGGGTTTTTTTTTTTTTAAGAAGCCTTGTGTCTCATGTAAAAAAAATAAATAAATTATGCAACATGATGAAGTGACCTGTGAAGGCTGTCTTAGAAAGAGTGACTTATCTCACAAACTTAATACCCAAAGAGACAAGGGAGATGGATGGTCTGATTATATCCCAAGACCACAAAATGTCCTGACATTTATTTGGCTTAGACCTTAGGAAGGACCGTGGAGAGCTTCTCTTTCCTCCCTCTACTGGGGGAGGGGGATGTTACTACACCAGCGATACAATCCTGGCTGCACTTCACAAAGAACACATTGCTCCCTTGCATGAGAACACAACAAACCTATGTATTTAACTGTAGGGATCAGAAAGTAACACATGAATCAAAGTATCCCAAATCTTCACACCACAGCTTTCAAATGTGACCAAGATGAAAGACACCCAGTGATATCCTTTCACAATATATGCACAGATGTCGCCGTCTCTCAGTGTGCCCTTAAGGATAAAATATTACATTTACTAATATTTGCAAAGGACTTCCTTCTGCAATACTAACCAACTTGTTTGTTTGTTTTGTTTTTTGTTTTAAACAGGCTCATGCAAACTCTGTTTAACCAATAATGAAGACAGGAAACTAGCTCCAAGTGTTACTACTCTGCTTAAGTTGCAATGGGAATCCAGCTAGATGAAAAAGTTCACTGCTTCACATTCCTATTCCACAACACATAAGTTGTGTCCACTAACACCTCCATGTCGTTTGAGGGGAAAAGCAAGTGTGCATTAGAGAGACTCTGACCACCAGATCATCTTCTGAGGATTTGACTGGAATGAAGACCCCTCTAACTCCAAAACACCAGTTCCCATGACGCTGATATTCCTGAAATTCTCCCATAAATGTGAGATTTGCATATACTTAATTTCTTCCAGAATACTAAGCTAGTCACATCCAGACAGCATCAAAGCAGAGAAACCATTCATCTTGGCAAACTACTCTGGTACCTGCAGTATTTCTACTTTGACTTAAAAAAAAAAAAAAGTCAAAATTCCCATTGTAGTTCACTTGTATGACAAAAGGTAGAACAGTATTGGAGTATAACCCAAATGAATAAGCCTGAACTTTTGCTTACCTATAGTATTATTTTGTTCTATTGGGGAAAAAAGAAAAGAGAAAGTCTGAAGCTTCCTTCATTTACTCTGGAGCCAAACTCCTAAGTAGGTGCATAAAGCTTCCTAAAGAGACCACTAACTTCATTGATATCAATGTACTTGTTTCCACTCAACAAACTGCAAGTTTGGATGGCAAGAGAAGAACGGTTATTTATCACTTTCTGAAGGGCTGCAATGGCTGGCCTAGTTTCTATTTATTATAGCTTCRTGTTTGTGTGATGCCATTTACACCAGTACTAGCTGGTTGCAGTGCAGCAGTCAAACTGCATCTTGTGCCAAACCTAAGAATAGCATTATATTCTCCCTAAGAGAATACACACACACAAAAAAATCTCTTACACATTTTAGGATTATGTATAGAGTAGTACTTCACAGAGAGATAACTATCTGGAAGTAGAAGGGTGTTTTCTGAAGAGGCCTCTGTGCACAGCCCTTTTTTTTCATAGCAGGAACAGTTCCCATTTCCTCCACAGTCTCCCTGGAACTCCGATGAATCAACAGTGAAGGTGGGAGATGTGGGAAGAATGTCTCTAATCAACCAGACTGAACATCCAATCAAACATGTGCTTTSCATACAAAGTAATTTTATTAACTGAGTAATTCCAAACAGAAATTAACTATTGCATCTGGACCTTTGAACACRGAGTTGGTAACTTCTAAGGAGGGTATGTTCACTTGTATGTCTGCCTACGTATGGACTCTGGTATCAGGCTGCATGGTGTTTAAAAGGTATAGTACAAAAAGCATTAGGAAAATCAGCTTTTTTTTTTTCTAAAAAAGAATGGGAGTGTGATRTAGTTTTAAGGACTGTATGCAGGAAGTCGTTTACAAGCTCCCCAGTCATGGTTTTACTTTGAACCTTTAACATCTTTAAGGGATTTGCTAGTATTTTTACAAAGAAGAACACTTATCAAACAGCCTTCCTCTGTCTCAAAGCAGTTATTTAGAGAGTTAACAGAAAAAAATTAGGTGTACTCGCACTGGTTTTTAGTACATTTTCTTGTGCAGCACAGAAGCATTTTCCACACGAAACTCACGAGTCTGAAACGATACCCAATTATCAAAATCTACTAAGACCTGTATTTCAAAACATTTTAGAAGTGGTTTGGATTGCTACTTAGCCAGCAGTCTCCAACCWGCCCAAGTAGTCAGGAGTTGCAAAACCACGGACCAAAAAATTAAGTTACAGAGTGCAATGCTGCCATCTGCTGGAAGTTTCCTGTCTAATCGAGGTCTAATTGAGTTGCAGGCTTTTTAGCACTCAGAACAGTTACTCAGACATGTTTAATCTGAGAAATTTGTGGATGAGTAACCAGTATTCTTGCATTTGTGCCTACAGATACAAGGTCAACTGTATTCAAGTACAGAATCTGTATTTCCCTGGAATGGGATGGCCACCCAACTCTTGGTAATAATTGCTGTTTCCATTTGTTGCCTGCAGAGCTGCACCACAGCCTTGMAGAAAGTTCTCCATCAACAGCAGACCACAAAAGTAATGTTTCATGCCTAGGAACAAATCTGGAACAGATCTGGGCATCCAAAARATCTGGACATCCAAGCTTGCAGCTTCCCCTGGCTAGGCACAAGGCAAAGTTACAGATCAGGCTGGACACCTTTCCCTCCAGCRGATTGGGCTGGTGTTCCAGGACTGCACTCAGAGGTGGCTGACTTTTRGGAAACTCCAAGTCCATAGTTTTTCTTTGTTTTTTTTTATTTCTCCATATCTAGTAATGGAATAAAAAAATTTGTCCTCTCCAAGTGATGGGTACGGCCTTGCTGAAACTGCACAAATTCATCTCATTTGCCAAGAGACAAGACTTTTCAGCTGTGGGCCACACCCAAGTTTTTCATACAGCAAAAGTCACTAAAGAGAAAAAAAAACTCAGAAGAACTGGTGCAAAAGTACAACAATGTCATTTTCACTGTGACCTGTACTAACCATGGTAACTAAATTGAAGTAGGCTTGCAGAGCTCTCCCATGGCCCAGGTTGTCATGCACAACCACTACCCATGAAGCAGTCTGACATTCATGCCCTGTGCTCTGCTGTTTCATTAGCACTTCTCAGATAAATGAGACAGTGTTGCACCAGGAAAAACTCTTAAGTGCATGCCAGATATTTTTGTTTCCATTTCACCAGTATAAATCTGAAACAACTCTGCTTAGCTGAGTGGACATGGACCTCAATTTCCCTCAGTGTAAACAAATCAAGTGTGTGAGCCACTGCACAGAGTTCAGTCACCCATGGCTTTACCAGATACAGATGCTTAACAGTACAAGCCTGATTTGCCCATGCCTCGCACTGAAGCGAGAGCAAAATTATAACATAATAATAATAACCTAACTCAATGACAATAGTAGCTGATAATCACTTTGAACAGATTGTAAGCAATGTAATGGGGAACACTGTAGAGAAGAAACAGGTCTCCTGTGTACAGGAGGACAAACAAACTCATCAAATGATGAATGCTACACAGCCTTCCTCTTTGTTACCATCTCTCATTTCTTCAAAACATCCACTGGAAAAATTCAAGCCTTGATCATACCATCTAATTTGGTGCAGCTCCACAGTAATTATAGTGGATTCATACTGCATCACTTACATTGATAAAAGGAAATTACCAGGAAATTCCAGAAGCATTTTACTGGACTTAATTCCAAGCATAAACTTGTAAGTGCTCCACTGATGTCTGTCAGTTTGATTACGGTACAAATCACACACCAAGGAAGAATACTTTCAACTGCATATTTCAAGATGGTTTTACTTCTAGCTGTAGCACTAAGAAGATGCAAAAAAGCCTTTACTCAGAGATGTAAACATTCATCCTTAGCTTCATTTTCTTACAAGATGAAGAAAGTGAAATTTTTAGAAAAAAAATGTCAGTAAAAAAGATGAGATGCAATAAGCTGGCATTTTATACTTTAGTTGATAACTTGTGAATGTTTACATTGTTTAACACAGACACAAGACCAGAGGAGCTTATCAGTAAAACAAGACACAAACAGCATGCGTGGGAAACAGTCACAGGGACACTGAGCTTCAGCAAAGACTCATTTAGTCAGAGTAGCTCATAAATACCCACTCGGTAAAGAATGAGCAAGAAGAATTTTTGCCACATCAATGCTCATGTTTACAATTCTAAGCCAAGGAACAGTAAAGTCAGTAGATTTGATTATGCAAGAGGCAGATACAGCACTTTTTTTTTCTTTTTTTTGTGCACAGAAAAATGGGCAACACAAGCTCAAAGCTGCAGCTACCAATACTAAAGGACAAAGGTTCACAGGTCTGAAGTCACCTCAAGGTTTCCTACAAACCACCAGCACAGTCAGACTGCTAACTTGAACTGGGAACTTCAACTGACCACCAGCTAGGATTTCAGAGACCATTGGTGTGGTCCACGAACATCAAGAAAATATCTGCAGAACCRAATGATCACACGAGATCCAAGCACAGGATGAACAGAGCACAATGAATGGGAACGTGAAAAGGCAGAGCCAAGTTCTCCTATGATTTCAATGGATGCAATTCCACTAACAGTGGTATTTTATTTTTCTAAACCTCCCACAGAAGCCAAGCCAGATGGCCAAATACTGCTACTACTAATGCTTCTAATACCCCTGCAGGATTATTTATTGAGTGAGACAGCTAAGACCAGCATTCTCATAGTTAGTAATCACTACCAGTTTTTTCCCCACTTTGTATCAGTTATAATTTTCCTTCAGGATATGACTTGTTAGTCTCCAATGCCTATTGTTCACATCTTCTCTGAGATTATTACTTAGCCAATGCAAGTACAATTGAATTTAGCTGTGTTGATATTATTTCAACTCTATCCAAGCCACAACTGTTATTGCAAACTGCTGGTCTAAGTTACTTTCTGAAATGACCCTTGAACCCCAATTTCTGATATTCTCCAGCAGTCATTTAATAAAGTTATAGGAATTTTCACCCCATTATCCCATGGATGAACTTCCTGAGAGAACAAACAACTTAATTAGTAGAAATATTCCATATAAAAGTTAGATACAGTCCAATATATGTTTCAAACCAGCATTCACTGGAGACATCAAGGAACAGTAGTTTTCCAATTATAACACCACACAAGGGAGCAATCTTGAAGCAACAATAGCTCACCATGGGTCACATCTCATGAGTGCTGCTGGCTGTTTTCTTTAGCTCCTGTCTCTACAGGTCACACACCAGTAATACCCCATCCCAGTTCTGAAAAGCCAAGGCAACCTACGYTCTAAAAGCAATTAAAAGATGTCCAAGCAAGGAATCTACCATGGTAATGGTTCATTCTGCTATTTGCTTTCATTTTCATCTCACTTGTGACAGAAACCTGCTACTCCTCATTCCAAATGAAGCAAATAGAAGCCAATCACTCTGCCACAGTGCCAGCCAAACACATCTGTTAAGACTACTTTGGCTACTCTTGGGCTTTTTTTACCAAAAGATAAAAGTGTTATCAAATGGAACATAGGAATTTTGCTTGGGTGGCTCTCTATGTTTAGAGTAAGAACCAAGCACTGCTCTATATCAGCAGCCAAAGCTATTTAAATAATAACTGAAATGCAAAGGGAAAACTCAGAAAAGCAATTTAATACAAAGTTCTCTTCTTCCAGGGCATGATGCCTCTACCAATGACAAAGAAAGAAAAAAGAAAAAAAGGCCAGAAAAAAGCTTTTAAAAGTCAAGTCACGGACATTTATTAGATGAAGGAGCGAAGGAGCGTTGTGCCCATTACATCCTCCCACCCAGCAGCCACGGAACAGAAAGTCCTCTCCAAAACGAGGCCTGCCAAATGCAGCAGCCTCACACGATTTACTGGGCAGTGTACACAAATGCATACAAAGGAGATCATTGTACCCCTCTCAATTCAGGTGCCATCCAGGAAGATCATTTCCACAGTTTCAACAGTGACCGTTCCAAACTGCTGGTGTTCTTCCCAGCAATTGTATTTTGCGGTTGTATTTCCATTTCCTTTACCATGTATGCATAAGCAGGTCTCTTTTTGGTCTGAATTATTTACCCTATAATTTTTGCTTCTGTTTTCAACTAGTATTTACTGCTGAATCATGCCAAAAATCACACATACTGAGTATTGCAGTGGGTCATACTTTAAAGCCCCATAAATTTCCTGGTTTCCTTGCAGCCAGACATAAGCTTCCCATTACTTTGGGCCAAACTTTATCCTCTTATGGAACATGAAGCAAATTCACAGAACTCGGTGAAAATGCACCCACTCGTACTAAACATTAATACATTTAAAAACCAGTCACTTCAGTCTTGATTCACTGACAGGTTGGCTTCTACTTTTGGAAGTATTCACATGACAGAGGTTTTTCCTGCAAGAGCACTTCAAATACACGACATTCGCAACAAGAGGTCTGCTTGCTAGGTATGCTTTACAACACCCAGAGACTTAGAATGAGGCAAACACCAACATCAGGCAGGCACCCCTAAACAGCTTCAAAAATTCGTCCAAGTGTTACAAGAATTCTGCCAAAGGGCTACAGTTATTAGGAACCTACAAACAATTACCCTATTTTTCTATTAAAGATATTTGCTCTCAAACACAGAGATACACAATGGCACTCCTAGTACACACAATGAAGCAAAAGTCTCCCATTCCAGAAGAAAAAAAGGATTTTCAAAGATACTATGTATTAAGAAATTGAGATATAGTAGCATAATCAAGCATTTCCTTTATTGTAATAAAAAGCAGTCTTTTTTTGGTTTGGTTACACTAAAAGCGCAGGACAGCTCAGTAAGAAAGACAGACACAATCAGATAAATCTATCTGTCACAGAAGTATTTTAAGCATATGGAGGATATTTTAGGCCTTACAAACAGTTCAATATTAGGAGTCAAATTTTCAAAACTATTAGAGCATTAAATACACATGATACAGATGAAAGCTCCTGCAAATCTCAACAGGTCTGAATGTAAGCATTTTTTTACTGGCACTGATCTCAACAGGACACAGCCACCARCCTGAACTGATCTGCAAGTCTCAAGGAGGAATAAGCACTGCTGAGGTGTCAGGGCAACAAAGGGCTTTGGACACTGAGCTGGCTCAAGCTACAACCACCCAGAGCCACCTGAGCTACCCAGGAAGCACARCACTTCCTGCCACTGCCCAGGGATTTACAGGAGCACAGCCACAGCTGTGTTGAGACAAAGCAACAGGGGTGGGCCTCCTGTCACAGAGGAAACCCCTTAGAGCACTTGACCAAAGCGAGAGAAGAGTTGAACYTCTCAGGAGGCAGTTGGGAGTATGGGGAAATGCAGGTGGGGAGGGAAGCATCTGAAGGGATGTTCTCACTTTTCCTAAACCAGYGCCAGCTTCAAGGCAACCCTTTAGCTTTTGAGGTTGAATCCCTCCTGAGAGGAGGAAGATAGGGCAGAAGTAAGATCAAGAGAGATAGAGGGGCAGAGTAGCCCAGAGCATGAAAGAGGTTAACTTCCCAAACCTGAATCCAGGCCCTTAATACAGACATCCCCAAATCCAACATAATTTTCCTACAAAATTCCTCTACGCCCTGARCATTTTCCTACAAAATTGACCTAAGCCCTGAGGCAGATATATTTTCACTTCCAAGTAACACAACAATGTAAAAAAAAAAAGTGAGGCACCTCACTGACAAAGCTACACAAGCTTCCACTGTTAACAGCTTTTCAATATTAAATGGCTTTCAAGCATGCTGGCACAAGTGTGAGGTGTCTTTCCCTCAAGACAGATGTATATCCTTCTTTACACAGCATATAAATGGTGCCTAAAATTAAGATGTATAGATGTATAGTTAATCAATTCTCATCCCCATTTCAGTGGGTAGGATAAATGGAAAATAAACGCAAGCARTGATGTCAACTGACACTGAGACCTTGTAAAAGCTTTTGAATGCTTGTGTTTGTTGACTGACATCTTCTCTTCAAAGAACTGGTAAACCATCTAAGTTACACCATGCAGCCACAGTACTTCCAGCACAATTGCCTCTTCAGAATTTTCCACCATATTTTCAAAATGCAGGTTTTTAAATTATTGCTTTATCTTCTTCCATAATCTTCCTATGTATATTTTATTATATATATAGTTAAATTTCCAGAAGTATTTCTTCATACTGCCATAAATCTGCTACCCCAGGCATGAAGATCTCTGAACTAAAGCAGTCTGCACATGCTCAAACRCCTACTTCAAGGGAGCATCCCTTCCCCAAAATTCATAATTACAGACTCTCTGACTACCCCCTTCCATTTCAGCCACTTCCCCAGCTTGTTCTTCCTCTGGGTTTGGTTTAGTTTGTTTTGCTGTATTTTGAAACTTCTCCAAGGTTTCAAATATTTAGGCTGCACCAAAACTATTTGAAGAAACCAAAAGTCTTTTTCCACCTTAAAAGCAGAGCCTAACACAGCAAACTCAGCACAAGCAAGAAAATTAAATGGGCACAAAATCCAGGACTGATTGTCCATTTCCTTCCTTTTCCAAACCAGAAAGCTGAGCTCTCTAACCCTCCCAACACCAGCTTCAAACCCTAGAGAGACCAAGGGGTCTCTTATACTGCCACACTAAAGTAACCACTCAAAACACACAGAGAAGAAAAACTGGCCTCTTGAGCTCTCTGTTTGCTCAAGCAAAGAGGACAGGCCTATTTGCTTTCTACAGCAACTCCATCTTAGCTTGGCTTGACTAGCTAACATTTACTCACTTGTTTTCCACTGCCCTAGGCAGCACACTCATGCAGCTATAGCCAGACAGGAGGATTTTTTAAAAATTCGTTTTAAGAACTTCCTTACCTATGTTCTCTATCTGACTCCTCCATCTTCTTCTTTGTGCCCATATCCTTTCTCTTTTAGTTCCCTCCTTGTAGCATCCCCTTCACCAGYTCCAGAGAGCAATGCATAAAGCCTTTCTCTTTGTCAGCTTGCTTTTCTACTCCTCTTACAAGTTCCTCTAATTCTCCACCTTCTATCAGCCTGCATCAGCCCCATTGTCCCACTCATCTCTCAGCCCTTCCCTTCCTCAAGGAGGCTTCCACATGAATTTTTATTTTCCTTTTCTCACCACCCTTACCTTATCTTTTCTCCACAAAAGCAGAGTATTTCTATTTGGTTTAAGAGTTCTTCCACAGTTTGCAAGCACCTACACTTCATTCCTTTCTGCCTAACTACTGTTTCCAAGCCAAATATCTCCTCTCCACAGTGGGAAGCAACCACCTGGACTTCAGGTAGCCCTGCATGAAAACCTCTAATGCCAGCTATTCCACAAAAAAAATTGTTTAAGAGCACCTAAGTCAGGCCTGTTAAACTGGAACTTTGACACAAGACTGAATTCATAGAGACTTAAAAAACCCCCAACATTATACCATTCATCTCTGCTACTCCAAACACAACAGATCAACAGACTTTAATTTCAGAAAGCTCCTCAAGATGTTACATACAAAGGACAAAGGTGGTGGTGGAACCCAAAAGAAAACCAAAACRCATCTATACCTCTAGAGGACTTTGTTTTCTAAGCAACCTTTAAAATTTTGGCCTATTGTTCTCTACAGTGCACAAGAGAGCATTCAGCAAGTGTTTTCTATTTTTAGTACGTCTGGGAATGTTTTTCGTTCGTCTTTTTCGCTCTGTGGGACCACAGTGCCATCTATTGGGAAAAGCTATAAAGAGCAGATATTGACTGTTTATTATTTGCAAAGACTCCAAGTATTTATTACTTTGATTGCATAAGAATTAGGTAGGCCAAGTCCTTACCATAGGCTTTTATAGGTATTTGCTCGGATATGCAAACCTCAATGTTATGGAAAATTCCAGACTTTTATAGTTAAAGTAACTTGAGCAAACACTTCAGAACCTCACAATCAGTACTGTACTAACATGCCAGAGACAAGAGCTCCCACCCTTAGAAATAAACATCAGGAAGGTCTACCCTGCATAAGCCTTTCTTTCTTAATCCTTCATCTGGCATTGCAGTGAGGCTCCCTGTTTGAGTGAGATCATACAGGGATAAACACAAACCCTGCTCCCTAACCTGCTCATTATTAATCCTCCAAGATCAGGCAAAAGATACATCTTTGAAAATTCTCTTTCCATCAATAAGCAGCACACGTCAAGCTTTCCTATATCTATAAGCAGTCAATGGGAACTCAGAGAAGCCAGAATAAGCCTGTAGAGCACTCATAATCCATACTCAACACTAAACAAAGAGCAAGACTAATTTTAAGAAGAGGCACCTTTTCAAAAAGGATTCCAGAAGAATTCCAGAGGAGTTTGGGAGATCCAGGCCTGCAGGCACGCCATCCACATCAGGCAACGAMACAGAGGCTAAAAAAGGCAGGCCCCTAGATAAGCCAGGCAACATGGAAGACTCACCATGGGGAARTCTTTCCTCCTGAACGTGCTTCCAGGAGCAGCCAGAGCCCATGACAGTCCCTTGTTAGGTGACAGCAGGCTAAAACCAGGGCACCTCTGGCTACCACCTCAAGGGCAGTGATGAACAGTGGCTCAAGAAAGGAGCTTAAGTGCTGGCACCTGGCTTTTAAAAGGAAAATGAGGCACAGGTGAACCTTGTTACTGTTTGGGGAAGAGGCAGGATTTTCTCTCCCTAGATCACAGTGCAGCTGGCACTTTGCATCCYTCACACACAGGTGTTTTCCAAATATATCATGTGGTTACACTTAAGATTTAGAAAATAAGCTAGTGCCAACACACAGACTTTGGGAACTCTCCCATAATGGTGAGAAAGTGTCTTTATGCCCACATGTACTGATATAAGTTAACTATATACATGTTTTTATACATAAGCTGCTCCCAAGTAGCATTAGAGCATTACCCAACAAATCAGGACCAAAATGCCTAATAAAAAAACAAGTTAGCATAATAAAAAACTACTTTCTTCTCATAAGCCTGTAAGACCTAATTTTGAGGAAAACCTGCAAATGCAAGCAACAGGCCTAGGCCCTCCTCATTTCACCTCACAAGAGCTGCCGTGGCCGTGCCAGAGCCCAGCTCAGCATCACACAACGAGAAGCTCCTCACAGCCCTGGAGAAAACCTGCCCAGGTCYGGCTCTCGTCCCCTCCCAGGGACACACAGCTCACCTGCTCCCACAGCAGCCCCTGGGGAAGGGACGGAGGAATCACTGAGCTCACCCCAGCACGGCACCATTCCAGCTGGGCCAGCCCCACTGCAGGACTGTCACGGGCTGGGCGGGAACAGACCCACCAGGGCCCRGCAACCTCACAGCCCTGCCTCCATGGAAGGCCTCATGATTTAGCAGCTGTTCACTTCATGTCATAAACAGCCATCAGAAAAACAACATTCTCATTTTCCTGGGGTTTCCAGTGAGTCCACATGAACTTTCCTGATTTAGCATGATTTTCAGTGTGAAATGCCCATCTTGGAAGGTGTTGCCCTTCAGGTGTGAGGTACAGGTGTCTACCCATCAGGAGGGGCAGAAACTCAAGAGTCACCTCACAAAGTCATTGTTTCTTTAYACTTTTTTTCCAGAATCAGGACAAAAACCAGTAAAAGCCGAGATAAAGACTATGGGGATGAAGGAGATCTTGTGGAGAAGGTCACAGCACTTTATGGTCCCACTGCATGTCCTGGTGGCTCTCTGGCACCACCATGGAGGCATATCACAAAACAGCTGTGCAGGCAACGAACCTCATCTGCTTCATGCACCCTGAATGTGGCAAAAATTGTATAATCACTCACCCAGCCAGCCAGAGTGAGACTCCAAATGCCAAACTAGCAGCTCCTCCTTGGCAGGAGGGTGCAGGAGCTGCTGCCTGTTCCTGGAGACGCATCAGGAAAGAGGGAAAGGAAGTAGTGCTGTCCCCACTCAGTTTGTTAAGAGGTCTCTGTCCAAGGAATGGAGTCCCTCTCCCTTTCTAATGATTTGTGGCTTGGGTTCTTTTTCCCCCAGTTACATAAAAACAGCACTTTCATTTTTTAGTATTCCCAATACTTGTCCAAATACTCCTCTGTACAGACCTCAGCACTGAGACACAGATATCCTGGCATGAAGAAGAAAGCATGAAACTCACTGCAAGCGAAAGATTAATTTTATTCATCCTTTGATACATTACAGATGTCTCTTATTCACTTACACTTCCTTATACCACTATGGCACCTGCTTCAGGGATTACCACTCCAACATTGAAAGCTGTGAAGTTAATGCAAAATTCAGAGGGGACAAAGTAGTAACTAAAAGACAGAAAGGATAATTAAAAGCTTTAAAGCAGCACTTCTTGGAGTTAATGAAGGGCTGATATGGGCAATAGAGACATCTCTGGCTGCATGATCTCGAGGGTCTCTTTGAACTTTTTGGTATAAATTGCACTGTGAAAGCAACAGACTAGATGTTGAGGGGAGTTCACAAGATCTGGGCCTAAACATCCAGGAAGTGTCCTGCAGCCTTCTCCATTACAGAGCTGCTCTTTTCCCATGGCCCTTTCTTGAGTGCTGCCTTTCTTGAGTGGTGAAATCARAAATTATTTGAAATACTTTCCTTCCTGCTACAGTGTGTGCATTTGTTAAGCACTACCCAGGCAATGAGCAGTTACAAAGACTGTCACCACCAAAGGAGGCAAAACAGAGCTATGTTATCACCATTGAGTTGCAGCAATGACACCAGTCGAGCATTTTCTTGCACTCTGTATGAAAGAACATAGTGTAAAAGAATCTTTACTTCCTGTAATTTCTCACTCAGAAGCAGCTCTGAGGAGAAACCCGTTTGTTTCTGTGCAGCACACAAACACAAGCACACACACACACACACACACACACACACACACACACGTGGCACTGAGGCACCGGCGCTCCCAGCGCGCCCCGTTGAGCCACTTTCCCAGGCGCGCTGCGGCCACTCCAGCGGGCCCACGCTGCCGCACGGCCGCGTAATTTTTCCCCGCACTTCGGTCCTCCTCCGTCCGGAGCGCCGCCAAGTCCCAAAAAAAGCCCGTTTTCCTTCCCAAAAAGCTCTGTGCTCCAGGTGAGGCTCGAACTCACAACCTCGGCATTGCTCGGCTTTGTACTGCTGTATAAGTACCGCGCGCTAACCGATTGCGCCACTGGAGCCCTGACACCATCTCCTCCCGAACCGTTTATCAAGGGCTCTCCGGACCCCGGCGGGAGAAGTGCGCCGCACTCCCGCCCACACCCCGCGCTGAGCGGCGGCCCGAGGCCGCCCCGGCTCCCTGCCCGGGCCGCGCAACCCCGTTAGCCGCGAGAGGAAGGCATGACGGCGCTGGTGAACGCCGCACCGCTAGGAGAMGGCGGCGCCCGCGAGCAAGGGAGAGAGGCGAGCGGCGCCGGGGCCCGGAGAAAGCGCTCCCGGCCCGGCCTCCACGCTGGGCAGGCGGGCAGCGGCCGCGGCGATGCCGGCAGAGCCCGGCCCCCTCCGCCGCCGGGCGGGGCGGGGCGGCCGCGGCTGGTGGCGGGCGGCAGCCGCGGGCCGGAGCCGTCCTCAGTTCCATTCTCTGGGGCCGAGACGGACGGAGCCAGACCCCGAGTCGTGCGGGATCGAGCCTCCTGACGGCCTTCGGTAAAGGATTGGGCCGCTGGGGYAGCGAAGTTCAGGCTCTCGCTCACGGGCGGCCGTGGGGTGAGGATGCACCCTCGRTCGTGCTCAGGACCAGGCCGCAACAAAAAGTGACCAGTTAATTGCRGGGAACTAAATGTTGATATCTGTAGCATCGCCGCTACGAGGGGTGCCTGGCACTCTGAAAACAAGTGTTTGTTCAACGCTGCCCATGCATTCTTAAAGTATACTTCCAACATGGATTTATTTTGCAGTCAGATCTGTCCTACTTTACGTAGGGAAAAGATGATAAACATAATCATCATAAGCAGATACTTAAACCCAAGTGTGACTCCGCTGCCTCTCTTCCCCCATGATSCCCATGGTCAATGAGCCAACACTTTTTGAACGGGGAGGAGGTGATTCTCGCTTGCCAAGAAGGTTTTTCTCCTTTTGGTATTACTGTGGGCATTATCTAAAATATATTCCCGTCATATACACCATTGACAGGTGAAGCAACATGCAAATGCTTTATGTGATCCTTGATGAAGGTGTCTGGCTTGAAGAAGAGAATTGGCAGTTCATTTCTGGAGAGAAATTTTAGGTATCATTTAGGTATACCTATGGCAGAAAACGGCAGCAGCCTTCATTACCCTTAACATCATTATAATAACAAAAGAATCTATATCACRCAAAGACTGCCTGTGGGGAAAAAAAAACAGTAGTATGGAGAATGTAGTTTAAAAAGTATATAGCCCAGTGTTGGGATTTAACTTGTATTTTTTTTTGTTCACATATCTGTCTTGCTGGATACRAACTTGTAAATTTAAGTCTTTAATATGTTTGGTGATTGAGGAAGATAGAAAAAGAGTAAGTGTTGTCCAAAATGCAACTTTTTCCAGTAACCCTTTTTTCCTGTACACTCAATGCAATAAATGAATTATTTTCATGTAGCAGTTTTGTGCTTCAGTACTCCTGCACTCCTCTGGCAGCAAAAGGTTACACATCAAGTCCTTACTTTTGCATAAAAGGAAGGATCTGGGCCAGAAGGGAGAACAGAAACCCCAGGTGCTGGAACAGGCTTTGATGGATGTGAAGAGCCATCATGAAGCAGACTAGCAAGTAAAACCCAGGCCCCAATCAGTTCGTGAGGTGTCTGAGATGAACTTATTTACTTGGGTGTCACAGAGGCTGCAACACTGTTCTTTTCTGTGCCTTTCCAATACCTTCCACAGAAATAGAGTTTCATAACCTTTCATGCCATGCAGTTATCTGTATTTCCTAGTCCCACTATTATATGCATGAAGTGGCAATTAACTTCATTTTTCAAAACCTACTGATTTTCAGAAGGCTTCAGAAAATGCTACCCTGCTACCCTAATAGCCTCAGCCTTATAGTAATGATGAATTTTTTAAGTGTACTTTGTTTCCTTCCTGAGTAGGTTTAACTGTCAGGTTTTGATACCTCATACCAGCCACAAAATGGATTTATGAGCCTGCAACTGAGGAAGTTTTCTCTGCAGGTAATAGTACYTTGTATTCTGCCTGGTGGGAAAAAGTGGAGACTAGGGATTAGAGCARTGGTTGTGGGCAAGAGCCCTGCAGTTAAAACTGGTACTTTAATACCATGATGAACAAGGATTGGCTCAATCAATTCCAGGATCTGTGTTTTTTCCTGCTGTGACTGTGGAGATTCTCTTGGCTTTCATGCCCAACAAATGGAGTCTTGCTCTGCAATACAAGATACTAATGATGGGGCAGAGCTTTACAAAACCAYGGTCATTAACTAGTGTCTGCACTTCTCCTGTCCTTCCAGTCTGGGTCATAATCCCTTAAGTGCATTTTAAATAAAAGTTCTTTTTCCTTCACAGCTAAGAACAGAACTGCCAGCAGCCTGCAGAACAAAAAGTACCAAAATATACCTGTCTGTAAGTTCAAAACCAGGCCTTATGTGTTTGCTGTRTGGTGGTGTCTCACCGCAGCCAGAAATTGCTAGAAATTTCACATGCTACCTAAGTGATGTGGTGGTGGTGTWTTGCAATTAAATGAAATAATAACTACTTTGGGCTTATTTCAGAGGAAATTACGGCTAGTCCCATTCTGATTGTATCAATACAGTGGAACTGTAATCCACATGGGGATCTTTTTATCTCAAAATGAATGGATTTTTTTTCCTGTTCCATAAATTACATAGTGAGTTTAGCTAAACTGCAAAGTGATAGAGACAAAGGTAAAACAGAGTCACTCTTACAAATACTTGATAAAAGCACAGTATTAGTTCAAAGTCACACACWCTGTTGCTTTCTTCTGGTGGAAAATTACAACAGGATGAGTTAAAGAACTCCCAGTTTTGTACTGCTCATCATGCTGGATTTTTGTGCCTGTAGCTGCACTGYTCATACAGCAAGCTGTCAAGAACATACCACTCACTTTTAACCAGATCATTTTATCACCTTATACCAATACACATTCATCCACTAAGCACAGTGTAGATAGAAGTGGAAGACTAAAATACGTCAAGAGCAAAGTGCTAAGATATTGTAATGTCTTGGGATTTTTTTGCTTACCCACTCATCTCTTGTGTTTGGAGTCTGTTTATARATTTATTTATTTAAAAAATTGCGGGTGGCAGGGAACAGAGCAAGCAGTTCTATAGCAACTGTGTATATCTTGAACAGCAACTTGTGATGGAATATAGAYTAATAAAGATCTGGAAAGTCTGATTCTTCTCAGTTTCTTTTTTGCCTGACAATTTGATGCACTTTCCCAAAGGGCATCACAATCAGGGTCAGCTCTCCACAAGCCCTGCTATAACATTGGCAAAGCAGATCAAATTAAGATGAGCATTTATGGACAGCTACTCTTGGTCTTACAATGCAGGAGACATTTGTATTTTGACTACTTGGCAAAAGAAGATCCCAGTATTTTCAAATAAATACACATACCACAAACATTCAGCCTTAGAATGCTGAAGGGAGGTTTCCATATTAGATTTGAAAGGAGTGAATGCCCCAGCCTCACCCATTTTTTCTGACTGTGTAACAAGGTCGTTTTTGTTGAGGTAACGTTCACACTCCAGTTGATGCAATAAAGAGAATTAAGAAACCCCCTGTAGACAAAACCCAGTCTCCAGTAAAAATATATATTTTAAAAACACTAGTCAATTATTAGCCAAGCTGCTGGAGCATTAGTGCTCCCTGTGAAGTAACCTTTGGCTGATGGACCTGTCCCTTTTGACACTGAAGCCTGAAGACACCTCTCCTAGCAGCCAATCCCCTGAGCACTGGAGTTGGAATCACAGGCAGTCTGCTCACGGAAAAAGCACTCTGCAAATTCTGATAWCTTGGGCAAAAGTTTCATAGCTGGTGGACTATGGAGCTTCTTGTGAATGTAAGAAAATGGATACAAGAAAACAAAACTGCCTTTTTGCCACCTATTTGCAATAAGCTTATGTAAGTAAATGAAGTTTTTTTTTACCAAGTTATTAAATATACAAATATTCCTAGCTRTATGAGGAAGGTGCAACAATGCATACATGGTAAAGATTAATAAGGAACCATAATTCCTCTCAGGCTGCAGCCAGAGTGCTGTTCCAAAGAACAGAAAGTCAGTGAAATCTGATTTGGAATAATTCAGCAGAATCTGCAAAGATCAACTTGAATACAAGATTCTTGTTTCAACTCAAAGTTACTTGTAGGCAGGGAGACTGAGTTAAGAGAATTTGTGTCAGGCTCTGTGACAACAAACTTCTAGAAATCGGAGGAGATGGCATCACATCCAAAACCAAATTACAACCTGAAGTAGCTAAAGCTGCTGATAATCATTCCAACATCACAGAGGAGCCAAAGCTGCAGGAGCAATCAAAATCAGAAGGCCATGTTGGAAAAATGTTTGAAATTGCTGAAAAACAAAGAAAAGGGAAGGGCAGCAGTACCAAAGGATCAGATTTCCAGGSCATTTCCAGATCTGTCAAGGCTGGAGGGCCAAGAGCCTGAAGGGGCAGTTTACAGCTATTTATTTACAGTATTCTGGATGAGACAGCCAGTATAAAGAAAAAAAGTGTGGGCATTATGCAGTTGTATGTATACCATGCATATGCTCTGTGCCAAAGCTTGTGAACAAATTCCAATGTAAATTATCCAATGTGTCCCAAAATATTAACTAGGATTTCTTTGTAAAGCTGAGGAGAAAATACTTTGTCTAAAATGCTGTATGCAGAAAGCTTTCGTTAGAAAGTATTCTCTCTAAGGAGTGACATAGACCCAGCTGTTATAAAGGAATGAAAAAGCATTTTCTTTCTATAACTTTAATTTAAAAAAAAACTTTCTTTACAATTTTAGTCATTAAAATATGGCTCTTGCCCTTCCCTTAAGTGCTATCTCTAATGAAAAGCTGAACGGGCAGTAATGTATTAGTGATATTAATTTCCATTCACTGGGGCAAGGGTTACTTTTCAAAGCAATGGTTACAAGACAAAGAAAAGGTAAAGAGTACATAATTACTGCCATGTCTGTGTTGAAACTACAGCTGTGTGTAGAACTGAAAAATTCTGAAACTTGAATCACTACAAGTGTTCCCATTTCTTTCACTTTCAAAATGGATTTTAGGAAGCATTTTATGAAGTATATTCATTTCTGAAGCTTACCAGTGATAATGGGAAAATTTTAGTATTTTATGTATATGGAATATTCACGTGTTTCTTTCCTTATCAGCACAATGAATCTTCTTTGTGCTTACTACACTGTTCTGCATTGCTTACTAGTAGTTCTGTAAATCTGGAATTTGGCATCTATCATAGACCTTTGCCCATAAACATTTTAAGAAGGTACAGTGAAACAAGAAACATTTTTTGTGATAAAAATTGCATAGTTTAAAACAAAATCCATTTTTCCAACATGGCTTTAGCCTGTGTAGAAGGAGAGTAAAACCATCTACTGTGTGGGTTCTGAGTCTACCACCACCTGCATCTGGTGCTACTTAAATGCTTTCAGGATTTCCCAAAAGGTTTTAGATGATTTTTCAAGAAGAAGCTAATAGATTTTCAACGTTTTTTCAAAGGCTTGATCCTTCATCTGCTGAGTAGAGATGTATAAGGCGATCTTCTCACTGTCCGACTGCCTCATRGAAGGCAACCGCCTCAAAATTTAAGTAACTTGCTTTGTTTCAAGGGGGACTTAACAGTAAAAACTAGATCCCACAGCAAAGCAGTAGGGCTTTTGGTATCTAAGGTTATTACAGTGTTCAGGCTTTTATTACATTGTGTTCCATACATTTAAGAGGATCACAATTTTTAAATACCTATGTGGGATTGCAACACAAAACCTCAATTCCTCAATTACTGCCTATTCAGAGTTTTACCAAACTAAAGAAAATGATACATCTAATTAAATTGCATCTCTGACATTGTATTTTAATGACACTATCTTGTAAGTTCAAATGCTTTTTAACCTCAACAATGAGCAATTAGTGCAAAATCAAACCCCTTGACACAGCTGATTTTCACAGGTACTTCTAAAGCTCTTCTGAGTTGAGATTATGATGCTTRCCAAAAAGACTACTAAGTATGGTCATGGACCATCTGATTCTTTGTAGTCTTATTGTGTTTTTAAAGGGTTACCTGGTGGTATCATTTTCTTTAAGGGGATGAGAAGAGAAATGTAAGAGTATGGAAAACTTTATACTCCATTAATTAGGTCCTCATTCTAACAATAGTACAGTCAAGTAATTTTCACATCCCTGAAACCTTTACAATACTCTTAACTGCATTTTGGCAATCTTAACTGACACTTTTCTTTGTTATGATATTTCATAGCAATAAATAATTGTTAAATATAACTAACAATATTTAACAATATTGTTAAATATAACAATATTTAAAGTAACTATATTAACCAGATAACTTCATTTAGCAAAGTAGTCAGACTTACCCATTGGAGTTTCTGCTCATATTTCATAGCTGGAATCTTTTAATGGTGTCAGTATACATTTGTTGATGATTGAGTGATTAACCCATAGCCTATGTATTATATTAAGCCCAGGTAAATCTATGGGATAATGAATCATAGATTTGCCAAATTAAGAAGTCAAGCAGTAATTAGCAATATTTTCACTTAGTGAACTAATAACAAAACTGAATGTTTATAAAAAACCTAAGCCATCTTGACAGCAGACTACAAGATACTCACAGATTGCCTTTCTCTTATTTTATTCTTCAGGATTAACTCTCATTTATTTAATTAATTATTATCTGTATTGCTGCTGTTTGAGTAATCMTGCCCTTCTTTAGTAGAAGTGTTTGTTAATGCAGAAGCATTGCAGTGTGCTGTTGAAAAGGAATATTAAATCTGTGTGGTACAAACAATTTGTATTTCAGTTCCTTATTTTATGATACAGATRTGAAGCCCAGTGCTGTAAAATATACAGCTTCCTATGGAGAGAACATTCAGTTCTAATTCTTTAGTTTTATTTGACCAACTAATTTGTCACTGTTGCTTGCTAACTGCTTTACTAGTCCCAACTGTGTTGGTTATTATCACTTAAATACTCTTCACAGAAAAAGTGATAACGGTAGCAGATTGAATATGTATGTGCCACCACTCGGAACAGCCTCTCTCAATTAAGGCTTACAAGGTGCTGACGMAGGGACACCTTGTTGTTCCCTGTGTTTCAGGGGATCATGGCCCTGCTGGTTCCACGTTACTGCCCAGAACCTCCTCATTGCAAAGCAGAAGTTAATACGCCTCAGTTCACTTGTCAAACAGCAGACCAACAAATTTTGATTCACAGCTAACAGGCCTGATTTTGAGGGGTTTTAGTAATGAAAACCTACTACCTTACCTTTATATTAGTGTGAATGGACTGATAGGTAATTGGGCTGATAGCCATTCCTTGTGATAGCTGAGAGGAACGCTCTTAAGAGGGGCAGAGTTAAGAAGTGACCTGGAATCTCCTTTTCTGAAATAGCCACAACAACAATGAAACCATTGTAATGTTACTCCAGCTTAGCAAAACCAGTATAAGCAGAACAGAAATTAGCTGGCAATTCCTACCATCAGCATCACTGGTAATTCTACCAATGTGAGGAGAAAAGTATGTTTTTACCTTTATTAACTTTTAAGAGTTTTATCTTTACATAATCAGCTCAGGTTGAAAAGCCTCTTTTCTAGTTCCTGTCTCTTAAGTAATATTCTTTATCGTTTCAATTCAAAGCTCTTTTCACAGTTGGCAGCTATTGTTGTCCCCTTTTCATAGCTGGAGGCATTGAAACACCAGGAGGGAGGTAGTTGGCCTCAGGTCACCCAACAGGACAGTGCCGGAGCAGAGAGGTTCATCCAAGGTCTATGAGTTCTTGTACTGGCTGTTGCTTTCCACTCAACATTGCTTCATTGACTCACTGTCCTAAAAATAATTAAAGATAATTAATGAAATAAAGAACGTCATGAACAGAAGTAGCTTCAAAATGTCACTTTCTCTTCTAGGCATCGCTATCAATTAAATGTGATGTTTGTTGGAGGGCCAAATGAAAGGAAGGATTATCATATTGAAGAAGGAGAAGAGGTAACCTAGAGGCTGTCTATATTATTCGGATTTAATTTATCTATAATGAGTAAATGCAGCTACTTTTGAAGCTATAGATTAGCAATGCCAGGCTCAGTGATGTATTTATTGGATCTACTTGTAGGCATAAATAGAATCATTCACCAGAACCATACATCATCTGTGCATTTTGTTTGAAACAAGCACGTGAGATCAGGTCTGTTTTGCTGTAATTAATTTCCAACAGGAAACTAGAGAAAGTGTTTTGACACATCCAAGTGTCTCATTTCAACATTTTGGAAGAGAAATTTAGGAAGGTAATGATATTTTTWAAACAATATTTTATTGCAGAAGATTGGTCTGTATTTCAAAAGTAACTTTGGTATTCAAAAATCAAAAATATTTTAATTCACTAGAAATTACTTTTTTTTGTGGACTTTGTGAGAATCATCAGCTTTTCAGCTTTCATTTGAGTTTGTAAAGAATAGGGTCTTTAAATATTTTTTACACCATTCCCCTGTGCTCCAATCCATTCCACTGGTGGCTCAAAGTCATTCCAACCTTGAGTTGTGAGTAGCCGTTGCACCAAATGCAGCATGGAGGAAGAAAGAGTAGAAACCTGACAAAATTGTAACAATTTACACCTTCTTTGTTTACTGCCTTTTTCTTGGAATTGCTTTCTCTGCGTGGGGACTTCACCACTGGCTCTGGAAGAATCCTAAGGGAAAGTGATTACAAGAGGCCTAGAAGTAAGGGTATCAGGATAGAGACAATTTTCCTTGTTTCCCAGCAGAATAATTTAACTTCATGTCATTCCAATGACATTTGGCAACCTAATTTTAAGTATCTTTGGAAAGTCAAGCCTAAGCATCTACAYAGTTTAAGGCAGAAGTGGGTAAAGTTTCTATAAATCCTTTTGAAGAGAGAGAAAAATTCATTTRTTTATCATTGAATCACTTCTCCCCAAACACACCCCAGCATTTCACAAAAGTCTTCACTGATTTCCTGTTCTAACTGTGCTGTGCAGGTGTGTGAAGTCCTTACAGACACACAGCTCTGGAAAAGCAGGTGCTGAGTTTTCCCTGAGTGACTCCCACTTGTGCTGGATTGTCACTGCCACCTCCCAGCCCACCTGTGGCTGTGGGCACAGGCACATCCATCACRTGCCAGGTTACCAACACAGTCCACTGTGTCCCTTCTCGTGGGCTGTGCAGGGAGGGCTCCGGCAGCACCTGGGACCAGGCAATCATGCTGCTTGGGATTCCTTAAAACCAAAGTTAAGCTGATTTAATTTAACTTTTTTTTGTTTCTCATGTTGCAATATGTTCCTGTATTTGTAAATAACATGGCCTGCCCTTTTATAAACTCTTTATATGACTTCTCAACAACATAAAAGGTTAGGCGTATCTATAAAGGCATAATTTTTAATTTACTGTTGCATATTGATGTTGTTCCTAACTCAAGTGGAAACAACGTTTTTTAGGTATCAGTACATGCTCATTTATATAGTAAGCTTCCTACAGTTATTCAGGAACCAAAAATGGAAAACATAACAACCTTATAACATCAGAAACTTGGCAATGCACACATCAGAAGCATTATCAGTTATGTACCAGTTTAACATATGTGCCAATTTTGTTCAGTTTTATAAAAGTACGTTATAATTATTCATTGCATTTTACCATAACTTTTTATCAGACACATTTACATCTTCCTGTGCTCTAACTTAGAACCATGTTTCTCGTTAGGGAAGAATTGTGAGGTAGAGAGTATCCTAGCAAAAGGGCACATTCCTAAATTAGACTTGGGATTTAAAAAAACCATTCAAAGCCATGTTCTGCTCATTATTTTGTCAGAAAAAGGGTAATTTATAGTTCTGGGTGATAATTTGAAGGCAGACTATATAGACATACTGTCAGCAGGCCAAATCATGAATGTGAAAACCCACAAATCCTTCAGGCAAATTTAGCTGATTCTGTTCTACTGTTAGTATTCCCATAGCAAAGAAGGGTTGGTTTGGAGAGAAAGTTAAATTTAGGATAGTGAGTGGACAGATATAAACAAACAATCTCGTGCCTGTTGTCACACAGTTTATGGAGTGCCCTGTGGCAGAACTTGTGCTTGAAAGCCTGCAGTTCACAGCAGCAAAGGGTTGGCACGCAAAGATAAGGGCTGAGGAGCATCCTCCTGCTCCCGAGCTGCTCTCTGCTGGTGCCATTAACGTGCAGGTGTGTCAGGAAGATTAGGTCTGACTCGCTAATTAGGAGGAAAAAAACCCAGAGGCTTGATTTGAGGTCTCTTTGAAGCCTTTTAGAATTGTCTCCTGAACCCATTTAGGCTAAAATGAGAGCTAGTCTAGCACAATTTCTTTCCTCTTCTCAACAAGCAGGCATTTCCTAAATAACCCTTATATTTTGTAGCTTCTTAGTTTTCTCTGTAGCTCTTCGCTGCCTTCTTAAACTTCTGTGCACTACTTCTTTGCCACCGTTCTGCACAAAAAGAGTCTCATACCTGAGACTGTGTTACATGGGACAGGTTTTTTAAAGAGAAATATGAAGCTGTAASTTAGAGTTAAACCATTCACAGTCTTCAGCTGGAATTTACCAGGAAGTCATATTCATTCTTATTTTTGAAGTTCTCTTTTGCTCCCTTCTCCATCAGAATAGAGGTAGAGTCAGCAAACATCTACTCAGACATTCTCTGCCTCTAAATCAGACTCATTCAAAATGAAACGCTATGGGAAATGCATCGGTTTCAGAAGAATCATTATTCTGATGTGCCTCATTTTTCAAGAGAGTTTTGGTTTCCATGGGCTAGTGACTACGATTCTTGTGCAGTGAACTTGATGAGGCCACTGAAAGTTTCTGTGGCAGCCCTGATGCAATCACAGAATTGCAGAATCATTAAGGTTGGAAAACACTGCCAAGATCATTGAGTCCAACCTTTGACTGAAACCACCTTGTCATCTAGACCATGGCACTGAGTGTCATGTCCAGTTGTTTCTGAACACCTCTAGGAATGRTGACTCCACCACCTGGGCAGCCATTTCAATGCCTGACAACCCTCTCCATGAAGAAATTCTTTCTGCTGTCCAACTCAAACCTCCCTTGGCACAGCTTGAGGCTATGTCCTCTTGTGCTCAACCCCTCACAGCTATGGGGTAGCAGGTACTAGGGAACAGTCCTGAACACATCTTTGTCTTGGACTTTTCACYGTACCATAGAATTTGTGACAAGAAGAGTTTCAGTGTTAACATAGCCTACGGGCTTCATGGTGTATTTACTGCTTTTTTACTTACTTGTAAAGCCTGAGGGTAGGAAAAAAGAAACAAACCTTCTTCCAAAGAAATAAGTGAAAACTCAATGGGATCATATATTTTGGAGAAAGTTAATGACAGAGAAACCCCATGATCATAACAAATCCTAGCTCTCGTACAAGAATTCAGAATTTATTTACTGCATTGTGTGGGCTGCTTTGGGGAAAAGTGAGATATGCTAACAGCTAAATCTCRGATTACAAAAGTAGTTAGGCTGCTATCTCTTTACCTTCCTCAGTCCACCTCTTACACACAGTGAATCTCAACTGACTGATTTCGCTGACTTTGGTTTCTTAACAATTTACATTCTGATGTTGAGTCTATGTAAAACAGCACAGTTCCATGCAGAGAAATTCAAATCAGCCTTTCATCTACCACCTGCAACACATTTGCATTGGCACAAACCCCACTGGGATTTAGAAATCCCACTTCTCACTGTGCTGTATTTTACCTAAGTTTCTGCTCTCGGCATCATAGGTTGTTTCCTATGGATAGAGCCACCTAATTATTGGCACAGCCCCACAGACCAAAGCCCTCATACTGCAGATCTAAAGAGAACCCTCAGAGGAGTTCCCCCTCCTTTGCTCATCTTGGTGAATCTCTTCAGCTTCTTCTAGCACATTCACATGGTTAGACTGAGATACWACTTCATGCTTTGAAACATGATACAGGTTTGAGGTCACATCTGCCGCRTCTTATCTGAGTTTTCTTGAGCTGAGTTTTGATTTCTCTTTCTCTCCCTCTCCCACAGACACCGTAAGTAGGACTTGGCTCCAGTTTCTGACAGATTATCTGCCTAAATGCAGCCTGACCCCTTCTAGTGTGTGCTGCTCTCCAGTCAGCCTGCTTTTGAGAAACTCTCCCCTCTCAGATCAATTTGCCCTTAGCATTTTATAAGGACAGTGAATGTCTGAAAACAAGGGGAAAATGGGGCTAGGTGAGCATTCCCATAGGTTGTTTTGTGGTGCTTATATCTCAAATAAATCTGAGAACCTGAATCACAACAAAGCTAGAGA
Source organism: Cardinalis cardinalis (assembly GCA_014549065.1). NCBI lineage: Eukaryota > Metazoa > Chordata > Aves > Passeriformes > Cardinalidae > Cardinalis > Cardinalis cardinalis. Next base: position 2,148,790 of record JACDOX010000023.1, read on the forward strand.
AACATTTTTGTTTCTTTATATTTAAAAAACCCCACATTTATCTGGTAAAGACTCTTGGAATGTTTTAATAAGAAACAAAGCTCCTATTAAAATGTAATAAGAATGATGATCCTTGTCCATCAGAAGGAGATTGTGTCTTCAGAAATAGTTTTGCTGTGTAAGATTGTTGGTTTTGGCTAGTATTCAGGCCTCACAGATGACATGTAAATGAGCAGAGGAAAGTAAAAAAAAAAAAAAAACCACAAAAAAAAAAAAAAAAAAAAAAAAAAAAAAAGTAAAAAAAAAAAAAAAAAACCACACCAAAAGCCCTCAACATAGTTTTCTCTACCTTTCTCATCTGTTTGCCTTGTAGACTTCTGATGGCTGAAAACCCCTTGTGATGAGAAAGGGAGAAAATTGTTTTTCTGTACTCAAATAGATCAGYCACCACTGAAGTCTGGAGAACACCCAGGCTCTACTCCCACATCAGAATTTGATTTGCTCTGCAAATTAATTTAATGCTTAGCCATATGACAAGCAATACAAGCCAGGATATACCAAGCCAGAGCCTAATCCCAGAAGTGGTTGAGCAATCCCAAATTCTATTTTTAGATGCAGGCAGAACTGAAAGTATCTTGCTACTTTAGAGGTCTGTAAGTAAGCTGTCAGTTATCAAAGCCCTCATGGAGCTCCGAGTTCCTGTGTCTAGACAGAGTTTGATATCAAAGGTGGATCCAAATTAAATTGCATACACTGCTGTACATTAAATAAAATAGACTTGTGGGTTTTTTAGTTAGTCAATACAAACCAATTACAAATCCTGTCTTCTTCCAGTACTAGATGCTTCTTTGTTTACTCTGCTAGGATACACATACCTGGATGAATGAGCAATTCTCACCATGCTAATATAGTGAGGATGTTAGTGCTTCTTTTAAGGTGTTACCTGCTGGTTCTACTAYCCTGTTGAAATTTCTGTCAAGACAAGCAGCTTCAGCAATGCTTCCATTGATGGCAACAGTGAATTCCTACCTCTGTGCATCTCCCCTTCTTGCCTCCAGAAATGCCAGCATAATTTWTTCTATGAGTATTCATAATTGAATGGAATATCCCTGTACAGACTTGAGAGTGATTCAGCACYGGCCACTCTACCTTTCCCTGCAGGCATAGTACTATCAGGTTTGAAACATGATCAAAAAGGGTGAAGCAGACTAAGGAAGGAGGATGTATTTCTCCTACAGCAAAGAAAACTTAAGGGAAATTAATTTAATTTTAAAAAACCTTCTCAGTTTTAAGGTGTTTTCATTTSAGTTTCATAGGTATATCTGCAGTTTTAATGATCATATTGAGTAAGTTATGCAATAATGTTATTCTTGGGGCAAAGAAGCACTCCTAGGTGCTTCATAACTTCTAGAGGTAAGATGAGCATTCACAAARGAGGTGTTTTTAGTGTAATCATAATGAAAAGATACCACATAGTAAGCAGAAAACTAAACAAAATGCTGAAGTCTGGAACAGAAGAAGAAAGGAAGAAGATACAATAATAAATAAATAAGCACATTTAGTAACAAAGGATAAAAAGAATGGTGAACAACCTTTGTTTCTTCCTTGAGACACATTTTTCACCCAGAAAGAGACAAAATTCATGCCCAATTGTGAGCTATTACACAGTAGCAATATACAAATCTAGGCTTTTCTACAAGAAGAGATAGATTAATTTCATGTAACAAGAGGCCTTGTCATTAATAACATGTTGATAGAGCAGAAATATTGCACATTTCCTCAGTTTTTAGTACTGCTGGAGAGAATGGATACTAGATCATTCCAGTAAGAACAGTGCAGCTGGGAAAGCTTATATTTTCAAGTGGTATGAACTCTATTGGTTTACTATCCTGTAGGAGAATAGGTGTGTATATTTGTGYATATGCATACATATACACTTGAATCTTCTAACTTTTTGATTTTTTTTTCCAAGAGAGACTTAGGAAAAGATTAGATTTGCCCAAAAGGCAAAAGTCAGTCAGTATGTAGAAAAAAGAAGTTTCCAAGAAAAAGACAGTACTGTGTTGCCAATCTGGCCTCTGAAATGGGCGTGGACTGTAACTCACTGAGATATTAAATAGCTGACAGTTTCCCTGGTAAAAAGTTCAGGTTATATTATAAGCTGTGCAGTATATTCACTATATATAGTATAGTGCCGCTGCYGCTTGTCTTAATCACAGTTACATCAGATGATTTATGGATGAATGAAGCACTGGGGCAATTTAAAGGAAAAAAAGTTTCRAAGAATAGACCATAATTTTCAGTGAAAGGTACTATTTAAATTCAATCAGAAAAACACATTCATTGACAATGTGTAGCCCACGTAATTCCTCCTCTCCCACTGCAAAACAATTCTTTTAATTCATAACTTACTGTTTATAATCCTTCCTTATGACTGTGATGCTTCACCTCTGAACTGGATATCTGACGTCCACTCTCAAGTTTTTAATTTCCAGTARGGTTTCTCAGCTGCATGATTCATGTCAGAACCAGGATAAACCCTCATGTGCATGTCCTGTGCATGCGTTCAATAATAGCTGCTCCAACAGCTGCAGGGGAAATAACACTCCAAAGCTCAAGATCTCCAAAATGATACTTTAGRTTTCAGCATTATCAGTGCCATAGACCCACAACTGGTGGGACAATCCATCTAGATCATACAGTCTTCAATGAATCTCCTGTGAACTGAAGGAGAGGCCATTTCCCCACTGAGATCACTCTTTGTTGTGCAGGGAGCAGCTGGCCCTGCCTAGTGGAAGGAGGGCTRCTGTAGCATTGGGTGCTGCCCTTTGGAAATGCCAAGGAAAGCCAGAGCAAAGGAGCACAGGGGAATGGACTGCAGTGAGGATCAGTAGCCTGGCACTGTGGCCTTCTAGATAAGAGTTATAATTTATCTGTAGTGATGTCCCTGGCACAAGGTGAACTTTTCAGTCATGTAAAATCTCTCAGCATGAGCTTTTTTACAGTGTATCTTCAGTTCTCCCTATTGTTCTGTTCCCTTGGCAGCATRCTTATTCCTTCTCATGTTCTCAGAGGTGTTTCTTCAGTTCCAGGGGGCATGTATTAATATTTCAAAACTCTTTCAGAAATTATACTGGTTAAAAAATTAAGGTTTTCTAATGTTGGAAAGAGTTCAGTTCAGGGGGTTTTCACTCTCCAGTGGTTTCTTCTTTCCCCTATTTATTTTTCATTTTGATGAAATTGTAGTGACTTGCTATAAATAAGGAATTTTTTTCAATTAKAATTCTAACTTTGAATCATGTTTCAGACTACTTCAGCTGCACTAGCACTCTAGTTTCTAGATGTGGTAAAGAGAACATGGAAAGCATGGSAAAAGTGACTTCTGGAAATATTATTGCTCTGCACTACATAAAGATGAGGAGGAATGTGCCCATTATTTCAGGTCAAAGATACAGATCCGCTTACAGATGATAAACCAGTTCTGTAATGAAACATGAGGAGCCGAGCACCTCAGAGCCCCCACAAAGCAGAGCTGGTTTTGTCTGAAAACAGCCATGGAAAGGTCACCAAAGACAGAATTTTGTGTTCAATGGTTCTGCCCTTATACACACTTAGAATGTAACCCTTTTACATATACACAGTGAGAAGAGCAGCAGCTGTTGCTGGATTTGAGGGTATCCACAAAAGTAAAGCAGAACAACTTCCAAGTGGGCAGTTCTTCCCAAATGAGAAAGCACCATTAAAAAATTGAAAACGTACACAAAAAATTTGTGTGTGCATATTTGGAGCTTATTTGGAGAATTGGCATATAATTTGATTGATTAAAAACTGCTACATCTGAAATTAAGCTTTCTATATTGTGTAATTAATAGATGCTTGAACTGTAATGCTGAGCCCTCCAAAAAATAATTCCAAGGTTAAAACCAGGACAGTGGGATTCCACCAGGTCCAGAGGGTAGCTCTATATACAGTTACAGACCTCTTGGATAGATTGTTAATTCTTTGCAAGATAATAGAAATAATACATATTCTGTAACTTTTTTAAAATCAACAGATTTTAAAAGCCGGTTTTTGTTATAAAAAAAAAATCTGCAAATACTTGCAATTGCAAATTGAATGTATTTATACATGTATTCTTTATATAGAGAATATAAAGTACAGAATGTTTTGGAATAGCTGTCTTAATGCTCTATTCTTATTTCTTCAGCTTTTTTACCAGATTCAAGGAGATATGTGTTTGAAGATTATCGAAAATGGGAAACACAAAGACATTGTCATCCGAGAAGGGGAGGTAAAACAGGATTGTTGTTTTGTTATAGTTGTACATAAGTATGTTAAATGAATGTTTTATGTGTTATTTAGAAACCAATGTATTCCTGCTGTRCAAGAGATGGCATCAGCATTTATTAAAAAAAACCAAAAGCTTGAATGGAGTATAGAAAATTTTAAGTAAATAGTAGGAAATTACAATAAACTGTGTTCAACATTTGACTGTTTCAATAACAGATAAAAATCCCTCTGAGCAACTGGGGCATCTATTCAGATAGTCATAGAACATACTGAGAGAAGTTGTTATTCCCCTGCATTGCATGGGATCTGCTATATGAATTCAGCTGGATCAGTCTTTTATTTACACCTTGCCAGGTACACACYGCTCACCCACCCACACACACCATTAAGCAAACTGCCTAAACTGAGGAATTGGAATGATTCATACATTTTCAGCCTTCTTTAGTCCTCTCAGCTCACCTTTCCAACCATCACAGTAGGACAGCTTTAAAAGAGCAGTTTACAAATAAAATGTATCCAGTTTTTCCTTACAGTAGTACGCTTGGTAAAGCATAGATTGCAGTGCTTTTACCGAGAGCATGGATAGACGCTGGCTGTTGCTACCACTGAGAYGTACTACAACTGCCACTCATGGTTATTGACACAAGCTTGGACTGCACTCAAGTCTTGGAAAAGATTATTAGGTCTAGCGGAGACAGCCTTTAAAATGGAAAGCATGTTAAACCCAATAGCTTGATTCCATTGGAAGCATTACAACTTTTTCAGTGACGAAACAGAGCCACGTTTTCCAACTATGATGTTCTGGTATTACACTTCAGGAGCACCCAGCTGAGATCTCAGCATGTTAAGAGAAGTGCTAATGAAAAGGAGCACACAATACTTGGTGGAAAGACTGACACTAGTATTGCTGAGGCACCCTCATTAGCTGTTTTGTAGACAGAGAAACTCTAATGACTGCCCAGCCTTAGCAAAAACATCTGTACTGCTGAAGAATACAGGCTTACCAGCTAGCTGCTAGGAAAGGGTTTATTCTCAAGCTTCAAAAATAGACTTCTCTTAACCACATGTTGCCTATTCACTTTTTCACTTGCATGACTAAATAGCCCCTCATATTTGTTACTTATTTTCGGAGAGAGTAGCACTCCTCATCATGCAGTCAAAGGTGCTCACTGCGGTGGGAGGATACATGTGGCTGATTAGTTTAGGCATTTTATTGGGCGGACAAAAAAATCTGCTTTTTTATTTCCATTTCAATTACTCAGAAATTGCAGTAAGTTTATAAATTTCAGATGAGCAATTGATTAGATTTTCATTTCAATTGTGTCTAGCAATGATGATCAAACCAGGAGGAGAGAACTTGGCTTGATGGCATCAAGGCATTGCTGATTGTAGTCAAGTCACTGTGTCATCATTCACAGAGAAAGCAAGAAACAGTGTTTGCAGGGCTGTGGGTACCACAGGGTGCAGCTGCAAAGGAGCAACACTGGATCAACAAAAAGGGGAGAAGCAGGGAAAGGAGCAGAAGACTTTGCAGATTGAGGGGCAGAAAAAGGACAATGCAAAAAACAAAGACTTCCTGACACTGATGCTTTCTGATTTCTTTTAACAGATGTTCCTACTACCTGCCAGGATACCTCATTCTCCTCAGAGATATAAAAATACTGTGGGTCTTGTGATTGAGAGGCAAAGATTAAAAACAGAAATGGATGGGCTAAGGTGAAGTATAAACTATTGACTAATCTGTTAGAATTCATAACATAACTAATTTCTCATATCAATGCTGCGTTTTAAATGCCTGATAATTTATCAGATTCATCCTGGCAATTTTGTACTAATTCTGTCCACACATCTATTTATCTATACATGCATAAACAGAGATCTCATTTAGCATTTGCTTTAGTTAAACAAGGACCATATTGAAGTTTCTGAAATACATGTTGTGGTTATAGCAATCTACTTATGTACTACATACTGCTATTGCCTTAAGTTTTAAAAAAGATATCAGAGCTCCCTAATAACCCAAATAAAAAATATTTTTTTATCAGTTCTGGCAAGCAGAATATTAATTCCTTTGTAAGCACTGAAAGCAAAAAGATGAAGAACAGCTTTCTTATCAAGTGTGTGGGAAGCTAGAAACAAAAGTCAATTTTCTCACCACTAGTCCCTCTGCATTGTACACACCTCTGCCTAGGGTTTATTGCCTTTTGAGGAAAACATCTTCATGTAAGTGAGTGGTTTGCTTTGTATTCTAGAGGGAGCAGGACTAAGCTTTGTCTTGTGTCCCTACAGAATTCACAAGTCTAAGAGGGAAAGTCACAAAAGTCTAACATTAGAAAAATCTAGAAAGGCTGTCTTGGTATTAACCAGAGATCACAGACCAAGCAGAATTTAGAGCTGTCCGTATAATCCATACRGATTTAAAACTGCAGTGATATCTGTAAAGTGCTGTTCCTGTTCTTTCACCAACAGTTTTGATTGTTGCATGGGTAGTGTCACAGCAGGAAGATTGTGAGTATGCAGAGCTAGAAAGATATACTTTTTCATTCAAAAAAAAATAAGGCTACGGAAAGAAACTAAGAAAGGGACCATTCAAGAAAAGAAATCCACAATTAAATTCCAAGCTAAAAACAAGTCCAGTTCATTTAAAGTATTGTTTGTCTATGTACTTGTCTCTTTTTTTCCTTTCATTGCAGATCCAGAGATTGTCTGGACTTACATTATTTAAAGGATACTTTGAGCTAGAAAAAAAATTACTAGTGATTTAGATAAAGTTTATTATTAAAATAAAAAGAACTAAATAGTAAAAAAAGAACTTAAATAGTAAAGTAAACTTTACTTAAAGTAAAACAACCATATGATGTCTGTGAATGGTATGAAAGAGAAATGCTGAATGCCTTTTTAGGGATCCAGGCTGATCTAAAGATTTGCACTCCAATATAGGCATGCTCATGTGGAGAAGGTAAACTAAAAGTTACCTTATGGCTTGCAAGTGGAAATTAACACATCCTCAATTAAAAGTATCTAATCAGATGCCTGAAAATAAACCAGAGGTTTCCAGTGACCTTGTGTTCACACTCATGTGGTGAATAAAGACACTTGAAGTTTTGGAAGTGAGCAATCTTGTCATGCTTTTGAACCTACATTCCGTCTGTGTGCTCCTGGGAGAGATGGGGAGTTTACAACCAGAACCCCTAATGTTCTCCTTTTTCAATACCAGCCACCTGCAGCAAAGACTGCACAAGAGGAAATCATAATGCACTTTGAAGTATGCTGACTCAAAGTCTAATAAGAACTGTGTTACTGTTCCATTATTTATCATGTCTACAAACCATAGTCATAAATCAGAGCCCCCAGCATGCTGATTACTGCACAAGTGAAGAATAAGTAGCCTGCCCCAGTGTTCCTGCCTAAGTAATGATTACGTGTCTTGTGCTATGAGAAAAATGATCTAGCTAATCTTAATTCCATGGCAAATAACTACGAAACCAAATAAGTTTGATTTTATTCATATTGTCAGATACTTTATTTGTACCAAACAAGATATATTGAGCATCTGCCTTCTCTGTAGATTGTCTGTTTTCAGAATTTGTGCTGGCAGCACAGCTTTTTTCTAAATTGGAGGTATAGATACTGTTATTCTCTTCAGTGTATCCTCTTTTTGCAAAGATAAGGAGCCAGGGAGCTCCTAGAAAATTTCTGGATAATATTTGTATAGATACATAAGACAGACATGAACATACAGATATGCACAGGATAATTACATAAGTTGTGTTTTCCTCTTCAGACACACATTGAAATAACTTTAACCTAAAAGACACACGGGACCTTTTTAAAAACATTGACAATATGAGTGACAGGAATGGAGCATCATTCCTTGCCAGTCTTTGCAGTCTTTTAAAAATCTGAGYGTAAATTTTGTATTTGCCATTCCATGGATTGATTCCATACAGCAACCTTGACTTGTTGACCTCACCAAAATTTATTTGTTGAGACAAGAAATTAGTGCAAGTGAAGCACTAAATTCCTCTTCAGAGGGCTGACTCAAACACTTCCCAAGTCTGTGYGGCTGAAAACCATCTATTTTTCACTAACAAGTCCATAAGCCACCTTGTTTTCTTACCAGCCCATGCATGGGCATTAAGTAAGCTGACTGTCAAATATGGGTATTTATGTCATAGCTGCATGGAAGCAGTTACTGGAAGTGGCATTTGGGTCCAGGTTTTTTTGCAGTAACTACATCGAAGGTGAAAGTTATTGGTCCCAAGAAATTATGGCTGCAATCATTTCGAGGATGAAATCAGAAAAGGTTGCTGAAGGAATTTGGTGAGTTGTGATTGATCAACAGAACTACAAAGTGTCCCACCACCAAGTCACCTAACCAGGGAAACAGAAAGCTTTCCCAAATAACCATTCATGAGAATGAAGGACACCAGGCTTGACAATAAGTTGTTCTTACACAACATTGAGTAGCTATTTTCTTCAAAACTACCTGAAACTGCCTGATCAGTTATTTAATAAAAGGATTGACTAATGTGTTTACTTTATCAGATACTATGTTGGAGAATCAACTGATGTCCTCTTTGAAAAATGGTTTCACTGTGAAGATCTTGGTACTCAACTTACACCAATAATTCAAGAGTAAGCTTTTTCCTTCGTAAATTTTTTAAATAATTGAAATTATAATGTAGATCTTTGTCAGTCTGTGGCTTATGTCATTAATCTGCTATTTATGTTGCATTTTACATAGACTTGTTAAAAGTTAATTGCTTCTCTATAAATTTTTAATCATGTCTTGGATGCCCCAAAGTCATCAAATCAGATTAAAAAAAAAAAGAGAAATCAGGTATTTCGCACATCCATCTGGAGCACACTTTTTTGAACCAGTAAACTTAGTAGCACACTGCTTCTAAGTGCAAAAATAATTGAGTGAAAAATTGACACTGACTAATGCTAGGTTATCAAGGTGAATCACTGAACTGCTTTAAGGCTTCTTTCACTCTTGCTTTAATCTAAATACTTTTAATTGATATTATTTATGCATGATCAGGACTGTGGCAAATTTGGTAGAGAGCTACTTTCTAAGAAACATGTTAATGTCATTAACTAATCAGTTTGTTAAATGGTTACTAAAGGTGAACAAGGGAAGTGTTTAGTGACATTAATCTTATAGGACTTTCAGACAAATCCTCTGTCAGTAAAATAGATAAAGTCTTGCATAGATGTGATAGTAGCTGAGGATTTGGTATATCCATTATCAGCACAAAATTTACTGGCCGGTATTACTGCCTAGTCTTTGTTAACCTACAGAACAACTATTTTACTTCTGTTTAAATGTTTATTATTCCAGGTTTTTCAATTCAAGGCAATATAAAACTGGAAAACCAAACCCAGGTAATACAAATTAATTTCAGCATTAGAACAGTTGCTGATTGAAGAGCAATGATTCTCACCACATAAAATAAGTATCTGTTTTTCTTTCTGGTTGTGCAAATTAAAGTTATTTTTGGGAAGTAATTCCTTTCATTACCCTGACCACAAGGAAATTCCATATAAATGATTACCAACAGCATTTTTCTTGGTCATGTGATGCCATCATAACCACTTATCAGGTTATACTATACTAATGTGAAGTGCTAGTATCTCTATCCTTACATGCCTTTCAAGTCTTATCCCAACAATATTTCACTTCTGACAGCCCATAAAGAGATTTTTGCAAGTAGAATTAATACACTTTATACCTATTTGTACTCCTTTACCTACAGCTCTGATCAACTCTTGGGAAACCTAGAGAAAACCAGATGATTTTAGTTCCCATAGGGTCTGATCTGTTTAACATTTTGTTTCCAGGCTGTCTTACCACATTTTTTATTTTGTCTCTATTGTGGATAGTGATTGCAAATTCCACACTGGAACAGATACCCCAGTTGTAACTCCACTTAAATCTRTTGGAAAGAGACATAGAACAGAAAAACTGACTTCTAGAAAGCAAACTTATTCATTTTGGCTTTAGGAATCAGATCTCTCAAACATGATGATGCCTTTCTGCATGGCAACAAAAGCCTCAATTGCAAGGATATTGCAACAGCACCTTCAGTGGGAATTTTTTTTTGCTGAAATCTTACAATCCTGCTGGCCCACAGCTTTAAATGAGCACGAAGTATTTGCATGCTCCATTGCTATTGACTAACAAACTATGGCCCAAATATCACCCTTACATCTTAATTATGTACAAAAGACCACACTATACAACCATTTGTGCACCTGCAGGAACAGGCTGTATAGACCATTTGGAAGTGCTTTAGTTAGGTGCAGCCTAGTTAGTTCTGCTGCAAGAGCCACCGGGAAAGCCTCCATGACATTTCCAGGTTCTTAATTTACACATGGAAAATCATCATAAGAACAGCAGAAGCTGCCTGTGTAATCTCTTGRAGAGCCTGAGATTCCTTCCTGGAGAGCTCCTACACCACTTAGCCAAATGCTAACCACCATCTCAATCAATCCCACTGCTCAGCTAGGTTTGTTCTTTCAAATCTCTCTGATCTCTCATCTGTGCTGGCAACTGAGGGACATCCTGCACCAACCAAGAAATGTATGTGGGGCTCAGGTGCACTGCACCCAGCTATGCTACTCTTGACTTCATGGCCAACTTGAATGTCATCTTCCAGTCACACTCAAAACTTGAATTCCGTAGCTCTTGTCACAAGAGAAATTTTAGTTTCCCCTCTCCGAAAGGTTTTTGGAACCAGCTGTCCTTWATCTCCACATCAATTTCTTAATACCTTAAGATTATTGTTATTAATTACTCTAAGAGAGACAAAAGTTTTAGTGGAATGTTATTTCACATCTGTGCAATTTCTCAGATTGATAGTCACCAAAAAAAAAAAAGTCACTATCTGCCATCTCAATCAACAACAGAACAAAGCTCTAACTGAAATCCTAAAATTGGGTTACGCTGCTTTTTGCCTGAATATCAATGTTCTTAAAAATACTTTACTAAAACATTGTCGCCCACATGTAGTTAAGAGTCTTCTGTATGGGATAGCAACCGTAAAGCCCTTGCAGTCAGAAAGTGGCTAAGCAGTCAGGAACCCTGCCTGAAAACTGTGCTGAGCCAGTTTTAGGCACTGGTTCTTTGACTGACTGGGGAATGTCATTCTCAGGGAAAGGCTCCGTGTTTCCTATAAATAAAATGGAGCWGTCTCCAAGATCCTACTTGTATTTCTGTGCACTGTCCAAATCTGTTTTAGTCTGAGCATGTCACCAGTGTTTGGGTGCTGGTGGTTTGGTTTGTTTGAGGTTTTCTTTGCATGGAATGTGTGAGAGGTAGTGCAGGTACTGCCTCACTGTGTGTTCATACGGTGTTTAGCAGAGGAAATATAATTTCAAATGAAGCCTCTAGATGCTGCTGTAATAAAAAAAATACCATATCATGCATAATATCCTTGTTCAATACAGTGATTTGCAATAAGCATCCCTCACCAGGCTTAGAGTTTAAATGTCAGTAACAAATTAATAATTTCAGAAAAAAATAACATTAAAGATTTATATTTTTGATATTTTTTGCAGAAGATTAGGGCTAAAGAACAAATCTGATAATCAATCAGAAGCTACAATATATCCTGACACCTTTTTTTAAACAAGTAAATTCTGAGAAACTGTTATTGAAAAATTTAGTACAGAAGCTCTTTCCTTGTAATTTACCTGGCAGGTTTTCAGCCTGGGCAACAGCTCCCTTTTTTCAATTTTCAGTTTTGTGGACAATAACTAACTCAACATCTCAGTGATATCTTATGCATGAGGAAAACACCCCACATTTTTAGTTACAAAAGTTTTAGTTTATAGCTCCTGTAACTCTCAGTGAGACTGAGAGTGTTATAAAAAAACCCAAAACCAGTTTGACTGAGATAGAAGTAAGCTGGTAATAGTGTGTTCACTCTGAAGGCTAACCAGCTGATATAAAAACAATGCTTTGGATTTATTCCTTCAGCAGCTCTCATTTTTTTCCTTTTTTTTCCCTTTTTTTTAAAGAAGTTGAATTCAGCATGACATTTGTAACACAGAACAAGCCACCACCAGTTGCCATGATGTTTCACTCAATACATATCTCAACATYGTTTGAGCTGGCTTATGCACAGGATGGAGTTTTAGCCTATTTTTTTTTTTCAGTTTCTCTTCTGAAAATCCAGAATCACCTCAATTTAAAAGTGCCAGCTGAAGCACTCTCAGGTTCCTCTCCACATAAGCCTGAACTAGTGCCTCACCTTCTTAGAGAGAAATGGAATAAAATTGGGGAAAAAGACTTCAAAGAAATCCTGGATTGCAGCTCGCTCATAGAGGAAAGCTGTAAATGGAGTCAATYAAACTCCAATGGCTTTTAAAGAAACAAAGGAAAAAACAGAAAAAAACCTAAGTCCAGACCTTTTCTTGATTTATTTTTTCTTGTTTCTGGCTTAGCCAATAGCAGGGAAAGTCCCTCTGAAAGCAGGGCAATCAGAGCATATGAAGAGACAGAAGAAGAGGGACTCAAATGACATCAGGAAAAATATAATCTGAAATATATATTGCATGCAATCCTTGCTTGAGGCATCCTCCCTGGAACTGTTTCGTATTTTATTRCTAGACTCTTTTGTTTCCATGTGCAAAAATAAAGTCTGAGAATACTCTCCCCTTTTTTTAATCAAAAAGGGTGAATGTTTTTAGGATATAGGCTGTACAGGGAACTCTCAATATGGGCTGGTTTGGGTTACTTGTCATATTTTTTGACATGAGGAATCATAGTTATCAAAACAAGTCTTGCTACTTTCAGTTGAATCAGCCTGAGAGCAAGATTATCCCAATGTAACAATTTCATCCCACTTTTCAAGTCAAGAGGACAAGAGACAGTTCAGACAGAGAAACCTCCGTTCTAATAAAGAGTGATGGCTAAATATTCTTTGCAGCGTTAACCAGAAACTCCAAAGCTTTACCTGCCATGCCTTAAATAATCCAGACTTCTTTTAGGAGTAATTTGATGGGGAAAAAACTGCAATAAATTTTTTTTCTACAGTTAGGTGTGTTTGAAAATGAACCTCATGAACATTAATGGTATAGGTAGAATGTCAGGAATTTGTTTATCCAAACTACTCTACTTCTAATTATCAATGAAATTTTATTCCCCAAACAAGCTTTATTGTGAGTGAACATTCAGCTATGTAATATAAAAACCAGTCCCATAATGACTTCACTAGAAAAAGTTTCATCGATTTTTGGTGTATCTAGGGTGATTTTCAGTCTAGATTAAGAATCTTGTTRGTACAGTTAGAATACAGTGCAGTTTTATGTTTGTGATTCAGAGAAAACAAGACCTAAGCAACTGAATGAGCATGAAAAAATATTTATTTTCTTCAGTCAGTGGAGCAGGGGTTACCATAGAGCCTCGGGCATGCTCTGTAAATGTTCTGTGGTCTCAGCAGTGCTAAAGAAGTTATAAGGGTAAGCTCAGCACTATAAAAATCAGAATCAGCTTCTGTGTGGTCATCCTCTGTAGCTAATCCAATGAACCTCCATAGACAATATTTGCTGCCCAGTCTTGTTTCACTGATATATAAAAAGAAGCAGATCTTTATTCTTCTATTTTTCTTCTTCTTTTCAGTTAACTGGCTAGTGGCAATGTTAATTCAATTAAAACTACTTCAGAAAACTAAAARCATGCAGGAAGAAATTCTGTCTACATTTGCACTACAGCAAATACAGGGCCATGCTTTTGAACTTCAAATAACTGTATAAATATTTGTGCCTTTCTGTTTTAAGTACATTGAAATAATTCTAAAGATACTGTCTCTGTGGGTTTTTTCCCCAAATAAGAATGCTAATTTTGAACATAAAATTTATTTGCTATGTATCTGTTTACAAAATTGACTATTTGATTCTCTTTACTCTTATCTTGAAGGACTTCCAACACACCTAAATGGATCACTCCTTCTCTTCTGTAACATGGTACTTTCTGCTCTGAGTATTTGAATTTAAAAAAAAACCAAAACAGTATATGAGCATTTAGATATTAAGGAATATCCTATTAAGGAATAACCAATACAGAGGCTAAATCATTTTAAACTGTCTAGATCCATCAAAATTGTACAGTTCCCCACAACACCATCTCTGTAACTTTTATCAAGAACATTAATCTTCCCCTTTTCTCTATCATCCTCATTGCTCTCTTCTGGCAAAGATGACTATATAAACACACTATTCATCTTTAGCCTGTCATATGCTGTAGAAGGGCTAACAGCAAGCCTGTTAACTAAAGGAGTGAGAAGAAGCTGAGAAGTAAGAAGAAGCTGATAAAGAGCTTTCTCTCAATCTCTTTAGTTACAGCCTTAAAGAAGAAAGATAAGAACACTTTGCAGCTAGATGAAGTAATGTTAGAAAGATAAGTAGAGTCACTATAATTTTTACTAATAGTATTATGTTAATTTATTGTAGTTAATAGTTAAAGTAGAAGAAGTATTAACAATTGAAAAGTGTATAAAAGTTAGCTATGTTAAAGAATAAAGTGTTGCTAATTGAGACTGCTTATAGTCTCTGCTTTATGTCGTAACCRCCTCGACAACGACAATATGCAATCCTTTAAGTAACTTCCAAGTCATGTTTATATCTCTCCTGAAACTGCACCTAAACTGCAAAGGATATGTAGGTGGAAGAAGGGGATAGAGCCATATAATAAAGTCCTTCAATGCTTATAAGCATATTACCTTTCACATTTCATCTATTTACTCTCCTCTCATATTTAAATGAGGACACCAGTCCCTAATGAGTACAGAGCTCATAACGAAAATGAGCTACTCAGACAGACCAACCTAAGCCAGCAATATTTAATGCAGAAATAAAGTAGGATCACAACGTCTGGAGTAGGGCTGCTATCATTTTCCAGATGAAAACTTCCACTGAGTTTTTTTTAGTTCCAAACTACAGTGTATCATCCAAGACTCAAGACTGCAGGGTGCACATTCTCTGGAGCCAAAAGGTTCATTAGGGTCTCAGAGCCTAGAGCTGCTAAAGACAACACCAAAAAAGAAAAACAACCCAAGAAAGTCTTCAGGAATAAATCTGCTTCTCCCACAATATTCCCAAGTGAGCCTCCTCATAGAGGGCATAACATAAACTGCAGGCTCTGGGAGCTCTCCTAATGCTTCACYACGTGAACCAAGCCACTACTGATCTATACACACCTACAGTGCATAATGTACACAATAAACCCATCAAGGCAAAAGGAAGAAATGCCCTACAGAGCTGTTTTCCTTTCTGTTCAGACATTTGTGAAACAAATAAGAAATATTTAAGAGCTATAAAGCTCAGCAATTTCACAGCAGGTATGTCCTCTCTAATAAAGTAGCTTCTTTCTTCCTTACATTCTTAAATGCTCCCCAGACAGCAACATCTGAAACAGAAGACTCACTAATGGAGTTTGTCTGACATTTTCACTGGTGTTTCTAAGGCTATTTAGTGGTAATAGCTCACACATGCTGTAAAAATCCTTGTCTCACCAAGAGAGTGAGGTCTCTACTCTTGTTATAATGAAGTATCCTATTCCCATTCTATGCAAACTGAAGTTACATACAAAGAGGATTAATGAAATGCCCTGAGTTATAAAAGGCAGATTCAGAAACAGAATTAAGATTCTGTATGTTAGGACTGGATAAGTGGACAGCATTTCTCAATACAGTTTTTCATTCTTAATTACAATAACCTAGCTAGATGATGAAAAACCTTTAAAAAATGATGGCCTAAATAGTGACTTTTTTTTTGGTTTAATTTATTCCTTTCCTTCTGACTGATGACATTTCCTTTTGACAAAGCTATATTTCTTTATTACAAAAATATTTTTCAAAGCTTTTCTCAAACTTCTTAGTTTCAATTAGGAAAAAAAAAGGTTGTTCAGTTTCCAGCATAGATTTAATGACACAAAGAAAAATCTGCCTAGGAATAATTACATGGACAAGTCATAAATTAGCAGTCATGACAATTCTCAGGACATGCTGCAAAAAAAAACACAGTTACACAGGGAAATGTATGGTTGCACGAAGTGAGTGCTGTATTTTCAACTAAATGCTTCTGCATCTATATTCCACAACAGGGAAATGAACCAACAACCCTCAGAGTAATCAGTCACTCTCAGTGCTTTCACTCTGGATTTTTATATGGACTGGGCTAAAACCCAGATGTCTGAAATTATTTCCCTCATTTCACTGGTTTTATTTGCAGAGGTATTAAAATCCTACTAGTCTCATTGACATTTCTGTTAACTTGGAGAATAAAACAGACTTTTTCATAGAAATTAGGTAGGCATATATGGGGAAAACATCCTAGGGAATGTATTATTACTGGCATTGGCAATTAAATGTGGAATGCTGCAAAGCTCTATCACTGGAATTAGTCATTATGATATAGTATTGAAGACATGGAAATGATGATTAGAAAGTGTGCAGAAATAAATTATTACATAATTTAAAAATAATTCACGAGTAGTCTGGACCATTTGACACTCAGTTAAAGGATGAAAAAACAAAGAGGATTCAATCACTCCRCTTTGAATGATGTCTTCTGCTGCTATAGGGGGACACATCAGTTGTCATGGACTGTGTCACATCCTTGCATGGAGATGGGGCACAGCATGTAGGGACAGACTGAGGCAGCACAGCACCTCAGGATGGTGGGATAATTAGTAAGAATATATGGGGATTTAAAGATTTCAACCTTGTTCCATCTAGAATGCTCTGTCTACAAGTGAAGGGTGACACATCACTGAAAGATACAGTTTTTCATAAAGCCAGCATGCAATCTGTTGACCTTATTTTGACATATTTCAYGTGCTTTATTGCTCTTTTTCTTTGAGCAAATCTTGAAGAAACGAGAGCTGTGGGAAGAGCTTGGGGATAGTAGGGCTCAGGAGAATGAGACAGTYTGATTTCTTGACAAGAAAGCTTAGGGGCATCACCAAGGAAGGGAAGGGGGGCCTTCCACATTACATGTGAGTTAAGCACATCAGCCACCTGGTAGGTCAGTGTCAGCCTTATTTACCTGTTCTCTTTACTGCGTCAGAAACACAGTACTCCCAGCAAGCTCAAACTCTTCTTTAGATAGTCTCTGCTGAGGCTGTAACTACTTGTACATTCAACTTGCTCTTTTCTCACAAGCTGTTCTCTCCTTCTTTGCCCAGTTTAATATTCTCAGTCTCAGTACAGTTCAGTATTGTTTAACTGAAGTGAAGTTCCCCTAAAACCTGTAATYTCCTTTTTTTAAATATTTACAAACTCATTCTGTAAATGTGACATTTTTTCAGCTTAACATGATATCATTACATTGTAATTAAAATCTGAAAAAAGCTATAATCCTGCAAAGAACTGTGATATAAATTTTTAATAGTAATGATCTGCAGAAGTGGACTTTAGTATTGAACCTTTAAATGGATGTCTGAAAATGTAAGAAAATATTGAATTGATGTTCCACATAGTGTTATATTACTTGGAAAAACCTACACAAGACCATTAGCTGTCTAGCTTAGAAGTGCCATTTTCTTGCATTTTTCTGGCATATTTTTACTTTTCCCATCATTAAACATGTTGTCTCCTTGTCTCACAGTATTGCTAGAACAGAACTCCAGAAACCCAGGCTTGCACTTCCTCAGATACTGAGTTGAAAGCAAATGYATGGCTAAACAGAAATATATGCAACAATATCTAAATATAAGCCATTAGCCTGATTAGAAATACTCAGTTCCTTTAGTAGCACCAGGCTTCAACTCCAATATGTGTGGAACTGCAAGAGGTTGGACCCTCTTCATTGTAGCTTGTTAGCTCAAGTTCACAAGCATTAGGACACCTACAGCTTTTGGCATCACGCAAGGGATCAGCATCAGGGTTAAATAAGGACTCAGCCAAGCAGTCTATTGATATTGTCACACATCTGTCACGTACCTCATCACCACAGCACTCTCTCATTTGTTCTGCAGTAACAGATAATCAAGTCATCATACCAGGTCACACTAAAAGCCTAATTCCATGCAGGCACAGCTTTCAAAGGCCATTATGCTGTCACTGAGCAAGTGCCATTAACATCAAAGATAGTATTAAGCCAATACCGCATCACAGGCTAGGGCCTGCTGATAAGACAAGTGTCAAAAAAAAAAGCTCTGAACTGAGGAACTTCAAGTCTAAATAAAGAAAAGCCCACCTTCACTTGAAAGCAAAATAAACTGTTAGATGGTGGCTGTTTATCACAAGCCAGAAAGGGCAGTGCAGCACAATAAGTGCAGGATGCATTGCACTTACACTGGCCCTGAGTAGGCACAGGCCGCTCTGTGCTGTTGTCCCCTGAGTGTTGTCCCAGCTGATCAGGGYAACTGGAGTCAGAGATCAGCAGAAAGAGGAAAATAGCAAAATTATGTTTATGGAGAATAACAGACAGAAGTTAAACTACAAACTTAGACTTCTTTTTGTTAGATTTGTGTTGCTTCATGGTCAAAATATAAACAAGTGGCTTTCTTTTTTACCCCAAGTTCCTTGCAACTCATGGGGAACATTCACAGTTCTCCTTGCATAAAACACCAATGCCAATTCCTGAGACACAGCTTTTTGCTACTCATTCTCCAGCCTATAAAATCTCAACTTACTTGTCAGCTTGATGCTGGAATTCTTAAACTGTGGAGAAGAAATACTCTCCAAATTGAGCAGGACACTCACAGCATCTCAGTATTTTTTGGTATCTCAGTATTTGGCTCTTATCCTACCAGCTTCCACATGCTTTTTTGGTTTTTTAAAAGCAAAACAAAAAAACCCACCACCAAAACCCCATGTACCTCTTACAACTAGGACATGCATCTTAGTAGAAAGCTCCACTAATGGGTAACTTTCTGRTATTCTAAAACTTCATTGAACTTTTCTGAATTGAAATTATGAGTTTTAATCTGAAAACTAAATAAAACAAAAACAACTGGTAAAGATTTCAGTTATTAATAGAACAAAATATTTTCATGTCTTTTGGAACACCAGTTGCACTAAGTACCTTCTCATAAAATTTCTGATAAATTTTCTTTTCTTTTCCTCCTCTGCTCTGTGTGAACATATATCATAATATTTTAGACCTTTYTTTTACATCAGTCCCTAGTCAAAAAAGCAATTTTCCACTGCAATCTCATTTGCACATATCCATAATTTAAGGACAAAGTGTGTATGTGTTCCTAATTACCTCCAAAGGATGTTTGATGAAMCTGTAAAAATTAGGGAAAAAACTCCTAGCAGTCACATTACAGTGAGAAAAATGAAGCACCAAAACTAAATCCCCAAATACCTTTACACTGCATTTTAGTGTTATCAGACAATATAAAGACCATTCAAGAATAGATCATGTTAATGCTTACAAGTTCAGAAAAAATAAATCTAATGTAAATACTTTCTTTTTTCCTTTGGTGCTTCTTAGTTTCCCTGGACAAGTTTRCTTTTCAGTAAAAGTTGTTTTAAATATTTGAGTTAAATAATGTAAAAGTGGGAAGCTTTTTTTTTTAAAAAAAAAAAACAACTTGAAGAAGAACGTCTTCAAACAAAAAATATCTTCTTTTGCTATAGATTTCTTCAGATTACTTTCAGAATTTCCTGAAAGACGCATTGCCAAGAGAATTTTTTCTTKAAAAAATAGTTATTTTAATATCACAAAATCACAGCCTAGGTGAAGTTAAGGGACTACAGTGGGTTAGCAAGTCTAACCTCCCAAAATAATGGAGAAGAAATTTGAAGAGCRAAATTTTGTTTCTACAACCAAAGGGGTAGGATCCCACCCAGAATATCTGGAGGTGGTTGTACCCAGTGCTTACTGGGATCCCATGAGCAGCAACAGCATCTTCAGTACACTGCAATCCCCTGCATACACAGACCCCCCCACATATTGTTCAAAGGCTGTGTACAAAATGGTCTTTAATGAAAAATTGGAATGGCATGTTCAAGACACTGCAGAGCAGTGACATTCAGCTTTAGAACAGAACCAGAAGAATATTGCAAAATGAATACACTAGTACTTAAAAAATGAGCCATTGTATTACTAGCACCGAGACTAAGATTTGACTGCAGGTTTATTACCACAATTCATTGGGGAGCAAACCATCCAGGGAGTTTTCCCAACGTCTGGTTGGCATTACTGCTTGAAATTACTCAATGGGTGTTCTCTCATGATATCTCAGAACAAACTACACAGAATCACCAAGGCAATTGCTCTGTCTCTGCACTTCCCTGTGAGCTGGTAAATAACTAAAGCTCATTTCATATACCAGCAACRTGCATCATGAATTTTGCCAGCTATACTGCAATTAGTCCTCTAGCTATTTTAAACCAGATTATTTAGGAAGGAGAATTACTGGAAATTAAATCCAGCTACCAAAACCAAAGCCACGATATGCTCCAAGAACACCTCCAAAAAATACATTGTATTAAATTTTAGGTTGTACTAATCTGTTTGATTCACTGTGGAGGGGACACATAGGGGATAGAGGAGAAGAAACATGAAAAGCCAGTACTAACTATGTAAGAGGTGTAGAATAAGCTTATTCTATAAGCCCAAGTCCTCTTTTAGAGGGATATGATGTGAGCAAAGGCTCAGAGATGACACATCGTATTTTACCAGGGCAAAAGATGGTCTGAAAGAGAATGAGGACTATGCCAGGAAGAACTTGGTATTGTATTGCATACTATTGAATACACACTTCTGACATCATCTTTGAAGTCACTCCTTAAAGACACACAAATAACATATGCATCTTGCAATCTCAAAAAGTCCTGATAATGACCATAACACTGCTTACTATTAACACTTTTGGCTAGATAGTGTCTGTAAATTGATCCCTCAATTAAAGTGTTTGCAAAGGCCAGGGGAAGCAAGGACTGTCACTGATAGCCCTCTGCCTTGCTTGCAGATGAACTCCAGAAAGAAACACCTTTCCCACTGAATTCCACTTCTGTTATGGAGCCATTTGCCTTCTCAAGCTGGTTAAATGACCATCGTGGTGAAATAAAACAGAAAAAATCCTTGAGTATGTTTGGAGATAACTTTGAAACAGAGGTAAGGGSGTATCATTTCTCTATTAAAAAAAAAGATATTTTTAAAGGTACAGCTTATKGGTGCCTACTGTTCAGAATGAGTGAATCCAGGCCTGGGACCAATATACAACAAAGTTATCCACCCCAACAGAAGTACCCGTCTTTGGTCCATTGATATGACTAGCTTAGGGCAGGGGCTTTCTTTTTTCTTTTCATTACTTCCATGTCCAGAATCAACCTGAACTTTATTTCTGTTCATTTCCTTTGAGATTAAAACTGCTCATTCATTCCCCCATCCCTCTCCCCATATTTCCCAAATCAGAAGCACCAGTGTGATGCAAATCAAGCTTCTTTATGTGTTTGAGCAGCATTTGTGGTCCAAGTCTAATCTGGGTGTGTAAATACACTTTTTTTCCTCCCCCTCCATCTACATAAAGTGGAAACAAGGAAAACTGGACAGCAACCAGAGAGCCTGGGCTGCCCTAAAACATTCCACTTCACAATTTAGTCAAACACAGCCTAGTTTGGGTGTAAATGAAGCTGTCAACATTTGATATCTGTGCTATATGTGTGATGTTTACAAAACATATTCTTCCCCAGAATTACTTGGAGTCACACTCCAAAGAATCCAATACAGCTGACAGCAAAGTGACAGAGTATGGGAATGTCAGGAAGAACACAGAGAGGACAGAAAATGAGAAAGATTAAGTCCTGTCTGCAGCATTTTTAATGTTAATGGAAGAAACTTTTCTACTTCAACATGCTCTTGACAGGGCCCAGAGTTCATGAGGAGGAAGTGCTTGTTCCAGGAACAGAAGCAGGAAGCATATAGATGCAAAACTGAGAGTGGGAGGAGGCAGAGGAGTAGATAAGCAAGGATGCAGAGGAGCATAAGGAGTGGCAGGTGTGACCAGCTCCCTTTTTATCAGTAGGAATCAATATGAGAAAACCAAACATAGTGTGAATTTTAATGTCTGTAAAAATAATGTCATCTTCTATGAATATTCTCCTGTAAAAATAGAAYGTTTTAAATGCTGTTGGAAGATGAATATGGGCACTTGGGTCATTTGGATGAAACCATTACTTTTTTTTTAGGCTATAGCTTACGGACCAGGAACAACTGAGAAAAGTAAAAAGAATTCGGATATCTGGATGTGGCAGCTGGTATGTGGCAATTCACACTTGTTAACTGATGAGTTCATGTTTAAGTTCAGACTGAACAGTAGTAAAGCCTTCTAGCAACAGAAACTGGAATGATTCCCGTCTTTCTCACAGAAAAGATCACCAATAGACACCCCCTTTCAGCTTTAAACTGTAATGAAAAATAACTGTAAAGTGCTGCCACAATAAAAATAGCCTACTTTTCCTCATCATGTATGTTAAYGATAGAGATACTGGCATCCATCCTTGTTGGGAATTTTAATGCACCCTACCTAGGCTATATCCTGTAAATAGATCAAGCAATAAGGCAACATCACCTCTTAGTTCTGCCTTGAAACATTCAGCCTCATCCCGAAGTCAAACTGGAATCAAGTAAAATAAGCTAATAAAAAAGTCTGAAAAGTTGTTTATATTAACTCAGAATTGCAGGTGATCCAGATGTCCATCATTCAGTTTGCTTCTAGAATGCATTTGCAACCCAAGGAAAAGAAAAGCTAATTTTTGCTTACACAAGTCAGGCTAGCTTGGGAGGCAGATATATCTATTAGTTCCTCTTCTGTTGAAATTCACACAGACTATCAAATACTAATTAAAGAAATCATAATCTTGAAGGACATTTGTTTACACTGCAGCTTACATCAGCCTGTGGAATCAAGACCTTGTGGCTGGCAAGAACATGTCTCCCCTGCCTGACAAGATAATAACCAGTGCATTCCAACGTGGAGGGACTCAGCAATTTCAGTCAGCCCCCTGCTGACTTGTGAATTGCTCCTCAAGACTTAAAGAGCTATGAGGAATCAGAAAAGTAGAAGAGGAGCTTAAACTACTCCAGAAGATTCTCTCTGTAATTTCTGGAGCTGTATCAACTTGTAGACTGCTAGGTTAGATTGGTGGCAGTGTACCCCAAGAATCAGGCAAATGGGCTGCTGCTTTATGATAGTAAACAATGAACAAGGAAACATTTTTATTGATGATAATAGTGTTAGACAGACAAGATCAACTGAATATTTAGCTAGACCTCATGAAACAGAACAGGTCCGACGTATTCTTTCAGTAGGAAAGATTTCTGTACATGCAGCATTTTCCTTATGCTGGGGACAGGACATGGAAAATTAAAATCCTTCTTTCCTTTCAGGAGGGCACATCGACTGTTGCCATGGATGGTAAAACCCTGACTCTCTCTGCTGGTGACAGCCTGCTTGTCCGTGCCCAGTCTGTGTGAGTAGAGATGAGCAGGRGTTCAGAGCGTGATCCCCTGCTTCCAGCAACATAAAAAATGTGTATTCAATGCACACCGTGTTGGGCATCACTGGTGCAGAAACACAGCATCTGTGAGTGCAGGATTTGCAACAGCCTCTGTTATTTCTCRGGGCAAAAGTCTTTTCAGGAGGAAAAGCCAGTGAACTCATTCTAGTTCACCTCTTATGATGAAAGCTAATTAAAAAAATTAAAATTAAATATTAAAAAAAAGAATAAATAAATAAAAGTAAAAGAAGGAGAGGAAAGGAGAGGGGAAAAAAAGGAAAAAGAAAAAAAGGAAAAAAAACATATATAAAGATATATGGCCTGAAACTACCCACTGTCACTCACAATTCACAGCTGATGCTAGAAGCATCAGACCAGGCTTAATCAACATCAATGCAGGACGATTTGGGGTTCAGGCTAAGAACACAGCTCTCTTCCGGGAGTAGGATGCATAGAGCTGTTTTATAACCTTGACACATGTGACACATAAAGGAAAATAGTTTCCAAAATGGAAAGGAAGAGATAGAGCATGGCTAAAGCTGACAAAGTGCTCACTCCTCCTTTTTAATATCATCCGTGTTTCATTTGTTGGTTTGAGTGTGTGATTTCCCTCCATATACATTGCATCATCTCTCTTTCAATTCTTCCAGGTATTGCTGGAAAAGAGCAGAAGACTGTGTGGCTCTCTGCATTGCTCAGGATCCAAAACGCAAGCAGCCTTATAAATAACTCCTGTGTCACTTGGCKTTCTGGATAACCAAGTTTTAACCTACCTATCTTAATTATACTTTACTCAGAATGCCTGGAAATTTGAAGACTCCAACACAATGATTAAGTGGAGTCAAGTGCTGTGCCCAATTAAAACTTTTTTCCCCAAGTAGTTTAAAGTTTTCRCAAAACATGTAATCACTATTTTTTTTTAAGATCTAGTGTTTTGTTCGATTTTATCTGAAAGGAAATGACAACATATCCAAGTAGCAGGATTACTTATATAATAATACCTGGTACTATCTAGATTAAACTAGATTCCTTTGAAATGCAAGTCTCTGCCACAAGATGTAGAAAAGGAGATGGAACAGATACTGTTACGCTTCTTAGGTAACAGGCTGGATGCTGTGCACATGCTACACTGAACATAGCACTGCAGTGCGACTAAACAGGAGCACCTGGGTCATGGGTGTGCTCCTGTGCAGCAGAATTCTCAAGTCAAATTCGCCTTTAGAGGTATGTTGGGGGATAAGAGAGCAGAAAAATCATTATAATCAGTTTCTATTAACTGCCGCTTCTTTTTGAACAATGAAGTTTCTTGCAGAAATAATAAATGTCAAATTATATTTTGCTGCTTTTATTCCAAGAACTCTGCAGAAGAGTTTTTGTCTTGGTTTTATTTAAATSTTCTTCACATTGTCATCAGAAAACAGGTTGCTTAGATACCTGCAAGTATTATCAATTAAATAATTGAGAAAGCAAAAGTTACTGATTCCTGATTTTTTTTTTACTTCTAATTAAGTTCAGAAAAATATTTGTTTCATCTATCACCTCTAAACCTCATTAAACTGAGATGTCATATGTGCTTTATTGAAGTGTTCATTCTTCTCATGAGAAATAGATTAAAGCCAAGGCATCTGTGTCTAACTTGTATTTAACATCAGCAACTTTTCTAGCAAAGCATACAGCAAAACTCTGCTACATCCWCCTAATAACAGGGGGCATAACTTGCAAAACTGAACCCAGTCCTTAAGGGTGTTATAGGTGTGAGCTGCCACACAAAAGGGAACAAGGGAGTAATTTTTTATGGTTACCTTTGGTACTGATGTGTTTATGTGTCTGCAGAATTAACAACTTGAGTGAACATCTATGGTTGAGGGATCTAGGGTACCAAAGTGTTATATTTTTAGTCCAGCAGTTACAGGGTAATCACAGAAATATTTCACACTGAATGATAAGTGAGTAAAACATGGCAACATGTAGAACAACATCAAGAATAACCAGCAGCTCTTCATCCACTCAGAGCCATGTAACTTTCAGAATACAAATTAAGGCTTCTGTGACAGTGTTCACAGGGATTTTCAGGTGAGGGAAGAGACGAGAATGTTGACTCCATGTTCAGAAGGCTTGATTTATTACTTTATGATATATATTACATTAAAACTATACTAAAAAGAATAGAAGAAAAAGTTTCATCTCAGAARGCTAGCTAAGCTAAGAATAGAAAGGAATGAATAACAAAGGTTTGTGTCTCAGACAGAGTCCAAGCTAACTGGGCTGTGATTGGCCATTAATTATAAACATCCCAGATGGGCCAATCACAGATGCACCTGTTGCATTCCRCAGCAGCCGATAAYCATTGTTTACATTTTGTTCCTGAAGCTTCTCAGCTTCTCAGGAAGAAAAATCCTAAGAAAGGATTTTTAATGAAAAGCTGTCTGCGACAGGCTTCTSCAGATTAGATACCTCCCATGATACCCACTCAAACTATAGTTGTGATGCCTTTTATAACAGCTTGTGCTTGAACACCTAAATTCTATCCAAGTCACACACTAGATGCCAGACCAGGAGCACTAAACCAGAGCTCCATCATCCTCAGTTTTGCCACAGCTCACAGTCAGAAACCAGGACTTAGCAACTAATTTCTATTGAGGAGCTCCTGTCTTCTAAGAACTAGGTAAGAGGKGTTAAGGCCCATAAGTATGGAAAAAAAATCAAAACAGCAGGAGAGGATTTATGAAAACAGTGAAATACCAAGAGAAAATAATTTTGTATTCTAGATATTTCCTGTTTTGAGAATTATTTCTGTTGTTTTGGTGTCAAATTTCCTTCCCCTCCCTCTCTTTCAATTTAATAGTTACTTATGGCCAGAGTACAATTGAGGGCACAGAGAGTATTTGTCATTTACTCCTTCCAAGGTACTTAACCACTGTGATTCAGAAACCTGCAACTTCCCTTTTCCCAGGTTTTCAAATAGTTCCAGAGGGCTTCTGGGCAGGCAGTGAATAATTTTCAAGTGCTTTGCTCTTCCTCCACATGTGTTCTAAACTGCCCCAAGAGTGATACATTTGTATTTAGATGCACCCACGCTACTCTGCTCACAAGGAAGTTTGCCACATGCAAATCTGGTTCCTGGAGCCCTCTTAGCTGTTTTGTTGGGATGGTTTTTTTTTGTTTTGGGGTGGTTTTTTTTTTTGGTTTTTTTGGGGTTTTTTTGTGTACATGCAGTCAGCTCAGCAGATACTTCAGCACCAAAGATGTTGGGATCAGGGTCTGGAGACTCCAGTGCTGGTCTTGCCCCAGAGAAGGATTTCAGGCTCAGGTCAGTGGCAAAGGCTTAGTTAGATGTGTTGTTTGCAGAGTACCCTAATGCACTACTCTTCACATTGTGCTTGTTCATGCATGTCCTACAGAATCACTGAGGTTCAAGAAGGCCTCCAAGATTATCAGATCCAACCTTTGAWGGAACACCAGCTTGTCAACTGGCACTAAGTGCCACATCCAGTMATTTCTTGAACACCCCTAAGGGTGGTGACTCCACCACCTCGCTTGACAGTCCCTTCCAATGCTTAACAAAGCTTTCTGTGGAGAAATTCTTCCTTGTGGCCAACCTGATTCTCCCCTAGAACACCTGGAGGCCATTTCCTCTCCTACTGGTTGCCTGGGAGAAGAGGCCCATCCCCACCTCACTAGACTTTCCTTTCAGGCAATGGTGGAGCACAATGAGGTCTCCCTGGTGTGGTGTTGTGAGGTCCCCAGGATGAGGTGAGAGATGAGAATTTGACTCCATGCTCTCAGAAGGCCGATATGTTATTTTACGATATTATATTAAAAGAAATGTTATACTAAAACTATACTAAAGAGAGAGAAAGGATCCATCAGAAGGCTAGAAAAGAATGAATAATAAAAACCTGTGTCTGACTCAGTCTGACGCAGCTGCTGTGATTGGCCGTTAATCAAAAACAATTCACATGTTTGGATAAACAATCTCCAGAACACATTCCAGAGGAGCAAAACATGGAGAAGCCRAGGCTTCTCGTCTTCCCAGGAGAAGAAAGCCTGGTGAAGGGATTTTTCAGAAAATATCATGGTGACACCCTGGTCTTTTCTCCAGGCTAAACATCCCCAGGCACTCCTYGTGTGCCTTAGAGAAGACACACTTCTTATTATTTACACACACATGACAGTCTTTCTTTACAGTTCTTTTTATATCTGGCACACCTGCACCCTGGATGGATGCTCGCTTTCTATCCGAATCAGACAAATATTGGGACATCTGATACTGAGCAAACTTGGTACATTTTGACAGGATTGTGCTAACCTTATTAGCACAGTATTGCACAGACAGACCATCTGCTGTTTGATGCTTCTGCAAGACTCAAAAGTAAAACCTTCATACAAATAAATATTCTAAGCAGTATTAAAATAAAATCTACAAAGATGTAAAGTTATACTTACACCATTCTTGATAAATTATTAAACACATGCAGCATTGTCCAGAATCACAAGCTTGAGGTGATTTGAAAGCTTAGAGATACACACAAAGTTTGAATCCACCTACAAGCATCCACAGTTATTCCAAGGCAGAATCTCACCTATCCTAGAGGTCAGCAGGAGTTYTCCCTTTCACTTCATATGGGAAAAAGTGATACAGCCTTACCCTGCCAGCTATTGATTAAAGCAGCAAGGCTTTCCCTGGGCTTTTTCAGTGCCTTGAGAATGTTTATCCCCAAGGAGATCACAGGTAAACTGTGTAAAGAGAAAGCTAAACCACTTGTTTTTAGCTATAGATGTATTTTGATTTCTATTTATAGCATTTAARTCATATAAAGAGTGATATAAGCATTATTCTAGTACTTCATATTGAGCAAGGAACTTACAGTCAGTCTTCCATGCAAATTAGCAATATAGATCAAAATATTTGAAGTAATTMATGTTTCCTATTACTCCTAGGCTAGGCAGGCTTGATCTCATGGGGTACTTATGTTCTTATTTTGAGCTGTGCTAACTTATATGAATGATGGAAATAAATTGGTATGTCTCACTGCATTCCTCCTAACTATGGTCTCATATTCCAACACTTAAAAAGAGTTGATTAGCAAGGTTACATGATTAATGATACATGATTACCATCATCACCCATTCATAATAAATAGTATTGCTTGAAGTAACTTAAAAATTAAATAACCCTGGTACAGCAAATACAGCTTCAGCCTTCACCAGCCCTTTCTATAATCTTGGGAAAAAAAACCCTACAAAAAGCAAGTTCATGAAAAACATGTGTGTTTATGGTTATGAGAGAACTACAAGAGAAAAGAGTTACCCACACAGATCATGTAGTAAACACATCCCAGATCAACATAAGAGCACAAGAYTGTCCAATTAAAAAACACAAAACCAAGAAAACCCCACAGAAGAGTTAAGACAAGRTAATGATTCAATGCTAGCTACATTTGAGCTTGCAATACATGAACTGACAGCTTGTAAAAGTCAATAGAGGAACCCTTCTTCCTTCATGCTCTACTTTTAGATGCTGCTTGTTTATTTGAAGCAGCAAACCCTACCAGAGGCATAAAACTGACTAGGTGGATCAGGAAACTGGTAAAAGCAGGATTGTTGTAGTAAAGTTTTTCCTCAGACCCACACAGTATTTGCTTACACCTGTAMATCAATCTCATCTTACTACATGAAGATAACAAATGTTTTCATTCTGTTGTTAAAAACATTAATTGTACTGATTTCAGCTCTCCAGTCACATCTAATAGAACAGATGTAGAGAAAGCAATCCTCCCACCACCATTGCATATAAGCAAAGGAAAAAAATTACTTAAGTTATTTWAAAAATTCCTACATAACCAGCTTGTGTTCATATTGGAGACATTTTAAGGCTTTGGAGTGTTTTTATTTAGCTTCTTTTCRGTTAACAAGCCAGATGCACCTGAATGAACACTTCATGCTCATGAAGGTCATCACCTCCTGTTGTGTTTCTTTTTCAGTACACAAGTATTGTAGAGCTACTCTTCAGTATCAAAGGATGCAGAATAACACCTGATTGGACCCACAGTAAAACTGTTGATTTTTGAAGTAATAATGAAGGAGAAAAATTTAATATCCACCCCTCAGCTCAAAGTACCTGATCTACAAGTCTTAGTACTGTCTGGTAGAGAAAGATCTATGCTGGATCCAGTCAATAATATTTTCAGTTATTGTCCAAAAATTGTAAAAGTGAATAAAAACGCTTCCTTTTAATGTCACTGGAATTTTGGTGGAAGCTTGACATCTAGAGTGATGTTTACACACACACAGTCAGACAGTTTGTATTCCAAAAATAAGCCCTTAAATTGTGATATCTTTAGGGAAATCATCTCCCCTTTTTGAGGTCTGCAAATGATAAAACAATTCTTTCTAAATCATTGTTGCTCTAGGTTAAACATATCTCCAAATCTTTGGCCTGGTAATTCAGTAGGAATTGCRTGAGGACCACATACTCAAAGATTTGAATGCTGCTTTGTATTTTTAGAGTTGTTAAATAGGTACATGTACCTGGCTAAATATAGTGCTAAATAAAAAATTCTGTCCATGGTTTTGGAGAAAAATTACACTGAAATTGAAGCAAAACTATTTGGGTTCTAAAAACACTTTATAATACAATCTCATGAGCTCCAGAGAAAGATATCATGACTACAAAGTAAACTAAGCATAAGCACTTTTGAAGATTCAGTGAGGAATTTGAGTACATCTTTAGTACATCACAGAAAAATAAGACTTCTGAAGTGCTATACAACTACAGCAAAAATATCATTTTAGCATGTTTTAATGTTTTTCCTCTTGAAGAAAAAAAACGCTAGCGTGCTTAGAATGCAAAACCAAAGCACACAGATGATGGAGTTTGTAAAGGTTCTACTTTACAAACTGTCAGCACAGACAAACTTCTCTAGACGATGGGTTGCCCATATACTTAAACCATACACTTTATAGTTTGAAGATAAATTTGGCAATCCAATTGTGTAAAGAAACTCAACACATGCCAATTTGTAGAACTGAAACATGAAACTTTCAGTATGCAATTCCCAAATACCACAGGGGTTTGACATGGAAATGCAGCCATTGCACCTTACCTAGATTTTTGTTAGCTGTCTCTTCCTCCAAGGAGACCCCAGAGTAGAATTCTGTATTCCATACAGAAAGGAAACTTGGGCACCCTCAAATGGCTCCACATTAACTCCTGGGCAGAGCAGAGAACTGGACAATGCAGCTGTCCACAGCTGAACCACAAGGAAAGTCTTGGGAGGTTATTTTTATGTCACTCTGACACACACTCTGCTCTCAGGGTGCTCAAAAAGCCACCTTCACTGAAGAGCCACAGGGCTCTTTTTCCAAGAGCCAAGCAAACCTCATCCTCTTCATGCATATCACTGCTGGAGATCTATAACCTTGTTGACCCAAAAGCACATTTCCACAAGCAGCAGAAGCCACAGGAATGGCTCCCACCTCTGCACAGGAGGAGAAAGTCAAATCTAAATCTTTGCTATCCTGCAGAACATCCCAGTCACAGGGGCTGCTGTTAGAGGCATTTCCATCCCCACTTGATACAGCTCAACTGAGCCATGCAGGAAGCATCACAGCATTGCTGGTGAGCCAGAAGATAATTCCTACTCCCCAAATGCAGTTACAGATGATATTACTCTATGAAACAGAAATACTGACAGAAAGAACATAKCATTACAAAGCCATTGTTCCAGCAGCAGTTATTTGCCTGAACACATTTGTGACCTGAGCTGTCTACAGCATCTTGGCATACRTTACAAAAACAATGTGCACACCACATTTTGCCTAGAGAAAAAATCATCACCAAATTGCTGAAACACAAATAGATCAGCTTTATTTATGACAACCTGAGAAAAATGCTAACAGCTCCTAATTGTTTCTTGATACTGGTGACTAACAAGCTACATGGTTCAGACCTCGTGTGCTTTAATCTTGAGTGGCAAATCAACATTCAATGGGCAGATCCACTCATCAGACAAGGGCTCATTGTTCTCTCCAAAAGGAAAATGGCAAATACTGAATGAAACCAAGTAAAATCTTSACAAAAAAGGATGAGACATTGTTTACTTATCTAGCAAAACATACTAGTTCAGCTTATTTTTAAGCTAAGATAGAAAAATGTATTTGAGCACTGGAATGAGATTGCCATATGCCATCAGAATCTGAGTTTAAAATGAAAATGAACCAACTCTGGCTTCTGTTTCCAATATGGATGACAATGTTCAGCTGTCTAAAGGCATTTCTTCCATTTTTTGGATATAAAAGAGGCAATTTACACCCAGTTCTTCACTGAAAGCAATTTGTCACTACTTCCATCTTTGCCATTATAGATGCAGCTGCCCTGATTTATGCCAGTGTGTTAACAGAATCAGGCAGCTACACTACAATAATGCAAATGTTGCCTTGCTGTGTACTGCATTGCCCTAAATGCCATTGCAGAGCTGCATAATTTACATACTGCATATACACACACATTATACACAAACACACACACACACATATATATATCTGTCTTCTGAGTATTTTTATGTCCTAATTAGTTGTATCTTGCCCATGCTGGTGAGGTTTGTGCCAAGCATGCCGCGTGTGCTGGGAGGTTTGTAACACGACTAGCCCATTACTGGCAGTCAGAGAGAGCGATAGTAAAGGTCATTTTTGTTTATGCCAGACACAGGATGTTTCAGAAGCTTTTATGAAGCAGCTACATCTGTGCTCTCTGTGGGTTGGATCCACTCCATACATACTGCTGGAGGACAGAAAAAGCAGATTAGACAAGAGGGAAGCGCTTATCCTGGGCTTCACTGGGAGCCAATCTCRCTAAATGCTCCACATAACCCAGGCTCTTCACAGCATCCCAGGCAGTGGGGCTGTGCAGCTCTTCATGGAGGGACAAAGGCTGCTCTTTATTATCAGTTCTAATCTAATAGRAAGGGTTCATGGCTTTTATTTCCTCCATAGCAAAATTAACTCTACTTGCAAAGCTTCCTCCCCCTCAGAGGGAAATAAGATGTAGGCTCAGAAGCCCAAATCCGCAATGATATTTAAGTGCCTGAGGAACTGTGCCAGAGTGTCTGGCAGGGGAAGCTAAACAGACTCAATTTTAAAAGGGAACATGGTGAATGGAGAGACAGACTGAAAGCTCAGGAGAATGAAGTGCTCCTTTAATCTACTATGGGGGGAGCTGTTGTGGCAAAGCCAACTTCTTCTCAGTTCTTGCTCAGCTGTGTGCTTTAACCCACCATGAGTGCCATGTCCACCCGTATTTGAGACTGGCTTTTGCTGCAGCTGCCACCAAACTAGTCACAGATGCTGCTTCCAGGGCATCAACAGCAGTGTGATGGGAACTGGACAGAGATAAATACAGCTTGTATTGAACACATGAACAAGTTCCTTGTCCTGCAGGACTAATAAAAATACTCTCTGTGAAAGATACTAATATTCACCTTGCTTAGAAACAAGGCAAAAAAGAAGTAGAAGCAGTAGAAAACATTTTTTAAAACCCCGCATTACTAATGATACTCTACAGCCTGTACATTTTGTCATTAAAATGTTATTTTCCATTTTTAYATCTTAACATTTTACAGTGAACCCATTTTATTAATTTCCTTATATGTCTGTTCTGGGACAAAGTTTGTTCTCAGCAGTACTTGGGTAAATATGTAGCTGATGAAATTACCCTGATCTCACAGCACTGCAACAGAGGACACTTTGGCTCTCTGTGTGCACAGGAATTCTGGCTAAAGAGTGACACAGTGGTGGGACTCCATCAGCACATGTAGGTTGCTTAACACACAGTACACCCAATATGAYACTGCTAACCTGCAGGTAATAACTTCACTTTAATCATGTGTCTTATTTGAGATAATAGAAGAAAATTTTAGGGGCTTTAAATATCCCTATTACAGCCAAGTTAGTCTTTACAGAAATGTTAAAACCCCAGAAATAATTTGCCACGTTCTAATACAAAGGAACAGTTTTCCAATGTTGATGTTCAACATGTAGATACATGGAAAAGACAGCAGTGGAAAAAAATGAGAACAACCAAAAAAGGAAAAAAAAGTCAGTGAAGAAACCTCTTTTTCATTTCATTATTGTGAAATTAACTAAAATTTAGCTTATTAATCATCAAAAAGCCAAAAAACAAAAACCACAAAAGTTATTGGTTCATATTTTTTATTATTTCACCCTATTCTCACAAAGATCACACCTGCTTAAGGAAGACTCTACAGCAGAGGAAAAGAAAGCAAGTGAATGTCAGGAATAGCTCCTATATTTGTATTCCCAAAAGCCTTATATACAGAAGTCTTTGTATTAAAAAAAAAAAAAAAAAATCTGAAAATCTTCAGGGGGACTAGAAGCTGAAAAGAGATTTCTTCAATTCACTGTATTGCTTTCTCAAATAACAGAAAAACACTATTAGAATCTTACATTGATTTATCTGATTTGAAGTGAGGTTAGGAAACATATGCTAGAACAAACAAGTATCAGTCCTTGTGCCTGTGCTTTGAAGACACACAAACCCCTTTCACTCCAGTCTCTGATGTGTTTACGGAAACAAAAGACATAATTTATCTGCCATAAGGTGTTCACTGAAGAAGTTCATGCTGTGAGGATTTCCATGGCAACTACTTAAAGAGACATAAGTGCTCATTTTTGAAACTGAAAACCCAGGGACATGATTAGCTACAGTAATAATACCACATAAACCACCTAAACAGAGATCTTTTGTTCAGGGCCAAATTCTCTTTTCCTATGTGAGAATCACTTTCCTAAATTAACCAAAAACAAAAACACCAAACCAAAACAAGCCTAAAGAAAATACTTATGTTTTCTCTTAAAAATTTTACAAGAAACAATAATGCACTTACATATGCACACAAAGCTGAAATAATTACTTCCTTAAATTATGTGATGTACAAACTTTAGGTAGTCCATAAAAAGCATACATGGGGATTAYACAGTGCCACTCCAAAGAGACACAAAATCAGATTTTGCAGAACTTGTCCAAATCTATCGAAATTCATTTGCAAAGAAAATCCAAAGAGATGACAAGCACTCAATGGTCACTAAAAGATTTAAAAGAACTCAGAAGTACAATAAAGCTGCAACAACAAATTGAAGYTTTGGCGCAATAGAGCAGAAAAAAGGAGAACCCAAATCAATAGGCATTGCTCCAAAGTGAAGAAGTAAAAAACAAGCAACACCTACCTTTAGCAGAGAACTGGAGCAACCTGCATACCTGCATACCTTGCTCTCCAGGTACAGTCTTGATTTTACCAGGCACAAATCAGGGACAGGAGTTAAGCACCTGCATCCAATCCCAACCTGCAGACCCATTAGAGATCACAACCAGAAAGCACAAATGCAATCCAAGGTTAATTTGTAATGGGATGGGGCTGATAGGGAACAAGTCCTAAAACCACTTGGTCCCAACTAAGTATTCTCAGCTGTGGTTTTTATGGTGCTTGCTTGATCCAGCTGAATGTATACATCTCACAGAGATTATGGTAGATACTTTTATTCATAGGTCAGAATTTAAAAGCTCTCCTTCTTCAGTACAGTAAAGTTGACATAAAGCACTAAAGACAGCTTGAAAACTACACTTWATGTGATCATCTGCAGGAAAGGATTTTATATCAACTCAAATAAAACTTCACAGAACTCCTAGTTTTTATATTCTCTTTAATTCTCATCTATTTCAGATCTCCATTAAAACTGCATAGCATTAATTTATCAGGAAAGCTTAATAGACTCCTGTTGGAAGATTTGTCCGTTGAGTTGATATTAATGTCACTTTGTGCAAGGCCTGAACAGATGTCCTTTTTTTCCTATAAGGGCTATTATTCGAAGCTATGCTCACAGAGCCAGTTTCTTACAATAAAAATGCCTGGAAATAAATGTTCCCTGAGATACAGCATCTCATCTTTTTGTCTTCTGACTGGCGAAACAATGACAAAACTGCATTGTTCATTTTAAAGGACATTTGAGGACTCATTCATGAAAGACACAATAGTGGTGGAGAGATGTATCAAGGAAGAGCAGTGAGTCAGACTCTCCGCAGCTACATTGGCTGGAAGAAGCCACTTAGAACCAGGCTCCACATGAACTCCCCTTACAATTCTACTCTTGCTATTTTTAGCACTGAAAAATACTTTAACTCTTACTCTCTTGGGCTAAAGGCGCATAGCAAGATTTAAAGGGACTTAAACTAAACTGTCTTGGGATTATAGCAATAGGCAGCAAAACCTTTGCTAGGGGTGCCCTCCAAATGGGATGAAGAAAAGGATGAGCGGAGCTAGAGGAGAACAAAAGCAGAATTAATGCACAAATTCCTATACCCACTGATCAGCCAGTGTCCTGCAAGCAGAGACTGGGCATGAAAACAACTCCACGGTCAGAGTTGAGTGGAGAGCGGATATTTGTTCTCACTGTCCCCTTCATCTGTCACTGCTGTTCTAAATAAGAAGCTTGACTAGGCCAATATTCAAGCAGCAATCAATTTATTAATTAATATGGTAAAGTATGAGCAATACAGCGCTGGGTACAGTGGGGGAAGTTTTCCCTCCATCTGCACACTGATAGCTGAGGCTTACAGGTATTTATAGGGGTACTCATCAGCTTTCTCAGCAGTTTCTAGTCCCAATTTCTACTCATCAGCAGTTTCTAGTCCCAATTTTTACGTCACAATTCTATACACTATTGTGAGTTAGTTTTTCTCRGGATGTACATCCCGAAAGGAGTATCCCAGGTGGTGGTGGTCTGGTTTCCGAAAGAAGGAAGGAATATTTCATCTGGTGAAGTCCAGTTTCCARATGTGGCTCTGCCTTTTGATTGCAAGGACTATAAATCTCAYAACAGTGATGTCCRTCTTCCCTTGGTCRAACCTATTAGTCCTTGAGTTGATGTCCATCTTCCTTTCTCAAGCTGCATGTTTCCTTTTTATATATTCTAAAGCTGTAGTTTCAAAAGATCCTTACTAGAAGCAATATTCTAMAATTATACTTCAAAAGGTTATTTTTGTAAAACTCTTTAAGGCTTAMAAGCAGAAAGTTCCTGTCAAAAAGCAACATCCTTTAATTCAAATGCTCCTAAATCAACTTAAGATTTATAAAGGTTAATTGCAAACAAAGGATAGGTTCAAAGGCCTTCTTCCATGCTTTATTTTTCTCAGTTGTTATTAGAATTCGTCTTTATAACTGTCCCATGGTCGGTCTCCACACATATCACAATCACAAATACRCACGTTGCCTGTATGTACCTGACACAAAACACAGCTTTGTATGTCACACTGCCTGTCAGCCTGGGCAGTGCAGAATGGCACATTCTCCTTGTCTTTGTTCCAGCTGACTTCAATAAATGCTTTTCCTGAGCAGGGATGAAAATACTGAGTTGCTTAAAATGCTCTGTGTATGGCTTTTTACCACATGCATTGCCACATGGCACATGGATAGGACATAACAGGGTTCCTTGTGGCTTGGATACACAGTGCTACTGCTGCATTCTCACAGGAGTTTTTCTTTAGGATTCCCTGTTCTCTGGATAAAATCTAACCCTCTCTCTTCTTAGGCTTATGCTGGTGCTGGAGAACAGGAGGGAAAAGCTGCCCAGAAGGCAAATCCCACTATACTTGAGTCATCAGTAAAGCAAATACTCTGTAATGTAAGGCTCCCATAATCAGGAAGGCACTGAAAATCTTGGATTGTGACAATCTGTTTCCCTGAGGCTTGYAGGCTAAACAACAAGCTAGAGAAAGGAGCTGCACAAAAAGCAGGGAAAGGCATCTGACAAAAGCCTCATTAGCCTTCCATTTCCTTCACCCACAGCATATGTTTGCTTCTCCTCCTAGCAGCACTTCTGCAGGTCTGCATGCTCAGTACTTATCCTAAGTATCCAGCAGTGAGAAACAAAGGCTGCATGGTCCTTTGAGTTAAAGAGTTGCTGTGTTAAAACCTGGCTTTTCTAATCACTATGGTATGAAAATTCAAGTGCCTGACTGAGAAAAAGACATCAAGAGTAGAACAGGGATGACTAAGAAAAAGAGTCCTGCCACTTAATTGCATTTGTACAAAAATATTACCTCTTGATGTGTAAACATCAAATTAGCAATATTCTCAGGGCAAGCAGTAATATTGCAATCAAGCAACTCCTTCCAGCTGTATGACAACTCTATGCCTATCTGTCCTACTACATTTTCCTCAGTATYTGTCACACTGCACATTGAGTATACTTAAAACTACCCCTCTGCTGTAGAGTCTATTAAATCCCAATTATTTTATCCCTTTGTACTAACATCTGAATTTTGAATCTTATCAGCATTTCTGTTTCCATTTTGTAGAGACARCCCTTTGCCAGAGCTGGCAGCAGCAACATGGGAATTCAGCAAGTCAAAATGATACTTCAAGGCCTGTGTTTATACACTGATGGTTCTCCCATATTCCCCTGGAATCTGYAATTGAAATTCAGCCTTATCCAAACCAAGTTCAAAATTATCCTGGTATTTCTTAGCATTAAAAAAAAAACACTTTTAGATAAAAAAAAATTGGTTTTGTACCCATACCTCTACTTTAATCAGATCTGTTTCTGCAATATTGCTGTCCTGTTGCTACTTGGCACATTATTCTTCATAATCTGAGTACATACTTTATCAGCAGTTTAGACATTGACTGGGGACCTTAATTCCCACTGYAAAGAGGGAACCACTCACACTTCAGAACTGTGAGCATGGCACAAGTTCATTCAGAAAATTGTCTTGGATTATTCTGGGATTCCAGATGTGTCTCTGCTGCTGAATGGGCAGTGCTGGAAGTGACAATGAGAGCAGTTTCCAGTCTCATTCCATAGCTCTGTCCTGAGGTGTTCCAGCTAATGCACTTCAAAATTAGGGTTAGGGAGTACTTTGAGGGAAGGTCATTCCTAAGAACCAGGATGCATGAAGTTTTGTCTCCCTCCAGCATTTGCAATCATCCTCTGGCTTTACCCACCATGGATTACATTCTCCACCACTCTTGGCATTCTCCTCACACCACATTTCAGACCATAAAACATGTGGTACAAGCTCCTCAAGTGCAGTGAACTCTCAGGAAAACACYTTCTTTTTGGAACTTCTCATTTAGACCATCTCGTTTTCAATTCAAAACAAGCTTGCAATATTATCCACAGTTAATTTCCTACTTCCCCCAGAACCAMAAATCTATACATTTATCCACTTTCTATGGTGTATAAATTTACCTCACTGTGCAAATATGCATAGCRGTGTTTGAATGCATATTAACAAAGAAAATATTGCTTCAGGGAACATGAGGAATGTGTTATTCCCTGTTCTCTGAGTTCAGTCAGCAAAATCTCCTCGATGGATGTCAACAGTCAGTCACAATTTTCATCTGTAAAAATAGGAGCAGGATCTGACAGCCATACAAATTACATCTGTTCCACTGCAACCATCTGTAATTCAATCTGCAAAATATTAATCAAGTTTATTTGACATGATTTTTCCTCCATCATCAGCTCATGATGCTTATTGCTTCTTGGTCTGTTACCATTATACACCAGCTCTTTACTCCCCTTAATATTTATTTCTTTTCTTTAGCAGAGATTGAGTTAGATTTGTTGGACAATGCTTTTAAAGATCAATACCACATCAYCTCCTTTTAGTCATTCCATACATATAATCTGTTTGCTGTATGGGTCTCCATGGTCTGGCCTTTCTTTGCACTGCTAAACCAGCATGATATGTTTAGGTTTCACAGTACAGTTCRGTTTTATAACTTCCTATACACTCAGAAATTACCAGGTGAAGCACCRTCTTGCATTTTATGAAAATTTCTTAGTTTCATCTTAATATCCTGAGTTCTCAGGCCTTGCTCTGAAGTCAGGATACATTTCATTTTTCCCCAACAATGACAAGGACAAGATTACTTCTCTCTCCTCACCTCCCTCCTTTAAGGAAACCTAAACACACACACACTCCCAARCCAGGTCAAATTCCAGTATCCTAGAAGTCAGGCTTAGAGTTCAATACTTTCTTAATACTAGAGTGAAATTCAGTGGGGACAACTGGACAGCAAGGAACACACTTAGGCACAAACAAATCCACTGCCAAAAAACATGGGCAACAACTTTCTCTGCAAACATTCTGCTGGAGAACCCTTGGAGGTTATTGTAGATCACTAGATGAAAATGGATCCCCAGCACATCAGAAAGGAAAGAACAGACTGTACAGAGATRCACAAACAAAATCCTGAAGGAATTCCTCTCAGTCCATGAGAGACTCACAAGGCTGCAGGTAAATACAGCTCCCAGCTGTATGTACCATGTCTGAGGAGGGAGGGAGGCAATACACAATTCCAGCTCCTCACCCCAGCCAACCAACCACCCAGACAGTGCAGATTTTTGTATTAAAATGCAACATCTGAATAC
This sequence comes from Cardinalis cardinalis, assembly GCA_014549065.1. Classification (NCBI taxonomy): domain Eukaryota; kingdom Metazoa; phylum Chordata; class Aves; order Passeriformes; family Cardinalidae; genus Cardinalis; species Cardinalis cardinalis. The sequence goes on from JACDOX010000023.1 coordinate 2,188,977, forward strand.
TTTTTTTTTCCCACAAAGGTGGAAGAGATTCTGATTCAGAATCTGTGAGTCTTCACATAAAGCAAATCACCTCTCAAAGATCCCCACTACGTCTTATGTTTCTTTTTTTTAAACTTAAAATTTCAGTTTTAGATTGTATAAATTTGTCAGTCAGTTTTGGAAGAAAAAAATTAATTAAACATGGGCTAAATGTTAAACATAAACATTGATCTTATATACTGTCAAAATCTTAAGGTTTGTGATAAATAAAGCAGCCTCTCTGTATCAGGTGCTTATTCTTTTTGTCATTCTCCAAATGAGACTTCAAATTAGAAAGGCTTGACCTTCTCATCCCCTGATACAGTTACCAAGGAAGTCTTAASAGACAAGAAGAGAGCTGTTTCTACCCAGCATTTCCAAGCAAAAACCAAGAATCAAAGTATCCAAAGCACTATCAGTGTTAATGCTGAATTCTAATAAAATCTCTGTAAATGTTTTGTACTTCTGGTACTGCAGCTCAAGAGGACATAAATTGCTGTTTTGTTCCCAGAGGGACATTTAGCCTTCTTTTTAAATGAATTCTAAAACCTTCCAAAATCTATACAAGACTCTCCACATTTGTACACTGCTTTGCAAATATTAAGGGTACCTAGATTCTAAAATATTTTTAGGCATGTCAGTTTAACATACAGCAAGATGTAAATTGTCTAACTTCGGCCTGACTATTTRGACTAGCTTTTTGTAAATTAAATCTAAAGTGATGTCAGGTAAAGTTAGGGAAATTTAACTAATTTCAATAGCAGGCAGTTATATCAGAATACATTTTCTAAACAAAGGATGCATTTACAAGATTTTGTTTTATCTGATACAGTGGCTAAAATCTCAGTTGGAGCCTGTTGCCTTCTGCAAAAATTTGAGTTTGACCCTTAACAGACAATATTGCTACTTTCAGATACTAAAAATCCTAATGACAAAAATTGATTTTAAAACTGATTTWAAAATTCTGTTTTGAAAAAATTAAAATTGAATTCCAATTTTACTCATCTACTCTAAAGTTTAATCCATCCCAACTACAAAATTTACRGAGTTATCACAAGAGCTAGAGACATCTTGGAATTTATTCCTTCCTTCCTCCTTGTCTGGCTGCCAAGTATTACATGACTGTAAGACATGATCCTAACTATCAGAATTAAGGTGACAAACTGAGTTTTAGGGTTCAAAAACATTATTTAGCTAAGTTATTGCTCCTTCCCTCTCCCCATGTTTATAACAGCATTTATTCCTTCAGATTGAGGTGCAAAGATGAAGAAATGAGGCAATTTTCCCTTTTTCYCCTCATCTGCATGGCCTCTTGCTGAACTGCCTGCTGCTCAGTGCACGAAGCATGTGAAGCCCATTTTGACACAACATGAGCTGCTACCTTGGCTTTTCTGATGGAAAGAAGAGAAGAAACTTTAAAATTACACTGAGGAGGGATGATTACAGAAGGCACTCTTTCTAGCTGCTGCCAGCTTTGCAGGAATTGGCTCAGTAAAAGAAAGAGAAGTGCCTTAAACATTTCATCATTGAGCCCTCCTGCCTTTTCCTTATCAGTAATTAGCATGAGTAGCAGAATGTGTGCACTTCCTCAATGGAAGTAATTACTGTGTAGAGCTCCAGAAGTTTTCAAACCAAAGCTTAAAAGACATCTAAATGACATACACCTTCTGCAGGGTTTCTGGAGGGACATTTTTTTTCCTATCTCCTTCAAAAAAAAACCAGAAAATTAACTGTATTTTTCTTACCACAGAGATAAAAGACAGCTTAATGGCTACTAGGCATGCTTCAAGGCTGGATCAAAGTTTTCATGTATGGTCATGATGMACTATCAGAGAACCAACAGATATCTAGCACTGTTGTCCTGATCTTAAAGCAATTTCTCTGCCATTAATGAGCTAGGCTATCYAAGCCAACTTTACTCCCATCTTTCACAAATTAGCTTTTGTTTTCAGACAGGAAAACACTGCAGTCTCTGGAAGGAAGAAAATAAGAAATTTGTAATGAGGAAAGAAATTGAGAACACCTCTAAATTTAGGTAAAACTCTCTTATTTCTGCCATCGACACCCTGCCTCTTCCCAATTAAATACAATAACTCTGTGTTCTCTCAGCAGACCTGCTTCTTGAAGACACACACCCACTCTTCAGTCTGAGGCAGAAGAGATCACTGAGGTCATTGGGAGGCAAGGGTTGCCTTTCAGGGGGCTGTTGGAGACAATGAAGTGCACCCAACATTCCTGTCTTCATGCTTGTYACTTATTTGTGAGAGAAAACAAGAAACATTTTCAGTGGAAACAGTTGATGACATTCAAGGTTGGGCAGGAGGAAAACAAAAGCACAGATCAAAAATAATGTGTGAAGGAGAGAATWAAAAAAGGTAAAAGTGATGAAGAAAGAGGGACAAAAAAATGCGCTGCAGACAATTACAGCTACATAAAAAGAGGCTTTGCTGTTGGTCCCTACAGGGCCAAAAGGCATAACATTGAAGAGAGCAATTATTCCTGGTAAATATGGGAGAATGTCATGCTGCCACAGCTATGAATAGATGTTCCCTCTCCAGGAACTGGAAAAGTGCAGCGAGATGTTGAAGAGAGATGCAAGTTCCCAGCCCCAGACAGCAGCGTGGGAGGCCCCAGTGCCATCCCAGCAGGTGAGTGTCAGYGCTATTCTGGAAACCATCTTCAGCTTGTGCCCAAATTAACAGCACCATGGAGAACACATTTTCTCTACAGGCTTCCAGGGAAGTTTCAGAGACAGATGACAACATGATACCAAAATGAAGCCAAATGTTATCTTATTTAAAAAAAAAAAAGATAGACTGTCTTAAAATAATTGAAGACTAAAGAGTCTCCTTAAAGCCATAGAAATAGTTGTTCAATATGTTCAACATGTGCCATAGAAACATGTTAATAAATTCAGAATTTCACCTGTGACTCAGGATCACAGATTTGGTTGCTGGAGAACTTTGGTTTTGATAGTATGTTTTGTGTTCAGCGAGGAATGGTAAAGCAAGAGAGTTTGTGGCTCAGTCTTCAGGGCACTGGGGTGAATTTTGTCCCTAGAGTATGAAAGAGGKCCTCAGATACAATATCAATATTGTCACTGGACACAACTCACTGATTTCATCTTGCTGGTGGTCTCTATCACAATTAACAAAATAAAACCATTTTTTAAAAAGGCCAGAAAAATCTAGGTACTTTGTCCCCATTGAGGTCTTTGGGGAAAGTATCTAAGAATAATTGAAAATAAGATCATATTAAAATGATTGAGAATTTTCCTGTATTTGTAAGTGGGAGCAGTTTTTAGGGTAAGCCATTATTGAACTGTCATGGCAGGTTGGTGAGTCTGGGTCTTCTGGTTTCAGAGTGCAATTAATTTATAAATATAATTTGAGACACAGGCCAGTTGCAAAAATTACTCATCTGCCTCCTCATGGATGACCAGGCAAATTATGGTTTTATTTTACTCTCTGAAATTAAATTGGTTAACTGAAAACTGAGTGACTCATACTTTCTACAGAAAATCTTATCATATTGTTTGCTGCTAATATTTTCCCCTCCCATTCCCCTTCAAAGGGTTTAACATGGCTGGACTTGGTGGATCTCTTGCCTTTTAGTTCAGTTCATGGAAAAAGATACAGGGATCAGATCTCCTGTTCCATCACCCAGCACATTCTGTTGGTATTTCCCAGGGAACATCAACAGCTGCATGAATTCTTAGCCTTTCTGTACCTCTGCACAATGCCAAACTGAGCACAAAYTCTGGAAATGGCTCCTTGCCTCCATTCATTCTCTGGAAGGGGCTCATTCCATTAATCRCACAGACAGATGGGCTCACATTTTGTACTATTATCCTACCTGACACTGCTTTCTTTGGCTTTCAAAGCAAGACATTCATTATTGCTAATGTTCAGGGCATGGCAGGTATGCTGGACTTATGTAGCATCCAAGTGCCTCCTTGAAAAATAGCATGGTCCTGAGAGAATCTCTATCTGCTCTACAAGTGCCTTCCCTGAGATCCCTCCAGCCTTTTTCTTCCTGCTTATGTCTGGAAAGAAATTAAATTAAGGTTGTGAGTATCTGACCACGTCATTTCTGAAAATGCTCCTGCCTGAAAGAGCTGTGTGTTTGTAGCACTTATTAGCATGTGCTGCATAATTGTGTGCATAGCCTCGACCCTGTGTCTCAATCAGCTCAAGTTTTGCTGCCTCAGAAGGGGGCATTTAACTTCCCCTGGAGAATCTGAGGGCTCCAAAGGTGAAATATGCAGGTACAATTTAGGGCAGGTCTGACACAAGCTTGATTAACYATGAACTCTGGGACAACATATTTCTCTGCTCCCCAGTGACCCAATCCCTCTACTGTTGGTCACAAATGGCTGTTTTAAGGTTGTTTAAAGAACTCTCAGATCATAACGTGACCTGGTGGGGGTGGGGAGGGGGATGCACGAGCACACTCTTTCAAAAAGAATAGAGGAAAAAAAGCAATTACTTCAGTGTTAGGAAAGCCAGCTATCCACCCCTGGGAGGGATGAACTCTGTAATCCATTTGCTAACTCTCATGTTTCTGAGGGCTCAAACAGTAAATAACATGAGCATATGGAGGGATGGCTCTTGGTAGAACCTCTAGGAGTGGCACACCCAGTATGAGCTTAGCTCAGAAGTGAGGAGCTACAAACCATCACAGACTGTTAACTTTTAGTTGAAATTAATGTTTTTTAAGTCAAAGTTGGTTCTTAGCCAGCCCTCTCAATCTTAAATATTAATACTTTTACCACCACACTCCTTCCACTCCCAGAATCATAGACTAAAAATTGTCTCAGTTTGGGGGGCATGTTTGTAGGTGGTGGAAGTTACTGTCCTGGATTCCAAGCACACAGAAGCTGTTCCTTCAGCCTGAACTACTAGCAAGGGGCTTTATCTTGCCGTACAACATGTTCAGGGAATTTCCTATACTGCTCTTTAAAGACACACTGTCCTTCCTCAATGATCAAAGAGTTCCCTCCTAAGTGAGAAAAACCAGCTGAGAGCAAATAAGATTACTCCACAGATAAGATTGCCAAACTTGCAAAAGACTAGCTGCAAAAACAGAGAGATATCAGAAAAACCCAGGGACCAACCTTGAGAATAGGATTTTTTAAATCAACCTTCAGACTCACCTATGATGCATGAGTTTTACAGTATCCCATAAAAGATGTTCTTCTTTTCCATAAGAAGTTTATAGAAAGAGAGCATATCTTTTATTGGAGCAATACAGATAAACTCTGCATACTCTTGAAAGTCTCAACTCAAGGTAGTGCTTTCCTGTCCTCAGACAGGGTCCATCTCTCAATTCCTTGTGTCCCCATTCCCTTTGATTAGTGGTGCCCACAAACTCCCAGGTGTGCCAGGCACAGCTCCTGCCTGGTGTCCATGCTGTAAGCCTGTGACCCAGAACCATTCTGTTGGGAGCCACATGGGGGCCATGGTGGCATTGCATTGCTCCTGAGGGCACATCAGAGCAGAGCACACCGTAACAGAGAACACAGAAGCAAGCTTTCCTGTCAGAGGAAACCYCAGCTAGCTGATCACAGGAGGGCAGCAGCCTGTGACATCCTTCACAACACTGATATCACACAAATGACAGAGAGAGGAGGATCCTCAGCGCCATCTGTTTTGGCCGACTGTTCATTCTTGTGTGCTGAATTACAAAAACAGACAGAGCCCAAGGGAACTAATTAGTTCCCTCCAGAAGAGAGCTGGGGASTGAATTAACATATCCACATGCATGCACAATCAGAGAACCAGCAACCAGGTCAGGAAGCTGTTTTATATGACAGCAGAGATAGACCCTTCGTCATCTCTTTTTGCAATGATATCCGCCAGTCCTGTAAGGAAACAGAAACTTACAGCTGTTAGTCACACCAAGGTAACACCATTTGCTTAAAAGAACAGATGTTATACCCTAGTATTTTTCTTTCTTATCAACCCCTCCTACCTGAATAAAATAGATATAAAAATTTAGTCAGATCTCTGATTGCTATGAATGGGATACAAACGCACAAGCAAGAAGCAATAGGACATGGGCATATGACCTCAAGTTGTGCCAGGGAAGGTTTAGGTTGGATATTATGAAAAATTTCTTCTCTGTAAGGATTGGCAACACTAGAACTGKCTGCCCAGGGAAGTTGTTGAGTCAGCATCTGTGAGAGTATTTAAAAGCTAGGGAGATGTGGAACTTAGAGACATCCTTTAGTGGTGAAGTTGACAGCGTTGGGTTGATTGTTGGACTCAGTCATTTCAAACCTAAATGATTTCATGATTCTAAGTGATAAGCAGTGAAGGATGAGCAAAGCATTAAAGATGTGGGATTTCTTAAGAAAAAAAATGTTACAAGTAGGAAAAACAGTTTTACTTAGCTCCTTGCATGAGAACAGCATTTAAACTCTTCTGTTGTCTGATTTTGTAAATTGGAAGCAAAATACCCAGTAAAAATTGTGAGCCCAAGCATGGTGGGAGCTGAAGAATGAGGAACCATCAAGCAAGTTCCATGAGTTCACATTGTGTTGTAACTGGAAATCTGGTGAGCAAGCCTGTGAAGAAAAAATTCTTAATCCCATATGGAATTCACATTATTTCATTTAATCTGGCAAAATACCAGCGTATAATCGAAACAGTCTGAGCCCTAGAGCATTTTGTTACCTGTCCATCTGATGCACAGGTCCAAGAAGAGAGGTCCAAGAACACCTTCCCTGCAAGTCTTATCTGCCCTGGATCTTCAGATAATCCTGTTTACAACAGCAATGAAACTGTCTCTGTCTTACAACTACTGTTATAAGCAAAAAAAAAGAGTTGTGTATTAACATTTTTATTACACAAGAGTGCTGTGTTGACCCAGATWAATTTTTTTCTGCATTTTCCCTACTGATTAAAGGGTTTGAAAACTTTATACCCATGTGGTTGTTGTTTTCAATACCATACCAATGTTTCATTTACAACACACAGAGAAAGTTAATTTATAGAGAGTTGGCACCACAAATTTGTATCTTATATTTCTACCATTTAGAGTTGATAAGAGCACTCCTTCTCTAGGAAAACACTGTATCTGTCTTCCCCAAATCTCATTTTGTTTGGTTTACTGTCTGATAAACATGAAAGACATTTTTCATACCCTTACATGTTTTAAATACTTAGCTTTTTAGAAAGAGAAGCCTGTAATCCACAAGATGTAAAGGTGATTGTATACTGAACATAACGACTTYTGGGAGATCAATTACAATACTGAATACCCCTCAGTATAAACACATACACCTCCCCCACCTCCTCAAATAATAAGAACTGTAAATTATATGGATGAACTGAATTAGTCAAATATATAATTATCTCATACATGACAGCCAGAGACAGTCTTGTCATTCTTAGAAAAGAGAGATAATTTCTACTCCTTCTTAGGCCAAAGAGGGAACTGGCTTCTGAATATGATGTTTTTCCAAGGCTAAGGGATTTATTTTTATTTTTTCCCCTACCAGGCACTGAAAGTCTTTTTTAGATGCAGCCCTACTTCTTGATGAAATCCAATCTCACAAACACAAAATAAGCCTACTGAGAGGGAAGTTAACTAAACAGTTAGATACCTGGAAGCTTCTATTTGATAGACATCTCAACTTATTTTATAATCCTGAACTATTTAATGAAATATGGGGAGAAACAAAKGAGTCATTTTGTCTCCAAAGAATGGGAGGCATTCTTGTGAACTATTTACACCAAATTTTGAGCAAAATTAGTGGGAGTTAATTCTCCCTTCAGCTCCCAGAAAAGCTCAGGATCTTGCAGTAAACCATAAATGAGCAAGAGGATAAAATATCTTCCTTACACTGTATTTCAGTGCTTTTAGAACAGTTAAATATAGGCATATTGGCTAGATAGAATAAGAAATGCATGTTACCTCTGCCAGTGGAATGAAGACTGTCAGTTTGGCAGCTTCCAAGGGTATAATTTTGTACATGAACTTTTATCAAGAAAGTTTCCTATCCTAGATCAACAGTGGAAACAGTACACAGAAATACATGTAGTCTCCAGCATCTCTGTACTTTCTTATCTGTGTGACTCATCTCTCAAAATAGAAGATATTTTATGCCTCTGAGATCCTTGGGCTTTCTACTCTGAATTTTCAGCTTGGATGTCAAATACAATTAGTGTCAAACACATGATGGCTGTTTCTGAGACCATGAGGGTCCAGTCAACTGATCCCTAACTTTTAGCCAATTTTTTTCACTGGAATTGTTGGGCCTTTTACATCTTTCTTGAGCAGAAAAAGCTATTGGCAATTTGTGTAACAGAGGGGTGGTCAGGACCCTCAATGACATAGCACAATTTATAGGGYACCTGTGTAGAAATAGATGTGAAGGCATGACCATAGCAACCAACAATTTCCAGATCTAATTTTCCTCTCCATCTTTGCCCCAGTCATAGCTCCTCCCTCTGGAGCTGAGAATTTATTTATTCCTGTAAGGTACTACATGTAATGCACATTAGTATATGAAAATGACAAATCATATAAGAAAAAAATGGTTGCAAGAAAATGCATTGATTTTCTACCCATTTCCTTCTTGTCATGCTTTAACACCAGTCAGCAATTAAGCACCACTCAGTTGCTTGCACACTTCCTCCTGGCGGAATGGGGAAGAGAATTGGAAAGGTGAGGAAATTGCAGGTTGAGATAATTTAATAGGTGAAAGGGATGAAGACAGTTTAATAGGTAAAGCAAAAGCGCTATGTGCAAGCAAAGCAAAATGAGGAATTAATTCACCACTTCCCCTTGGGCAGGCAGCTGTTCAGCCATCTCCAGGAAAGCAGGGCTSCATCAGCATGGTGGTTAAGGAAAGACAAAATGCCACCACTCTGGACACCTCCSTTTCCTTCTTCTTGCCCCAGCTTTATACGCTGAGCTGATGTCTCATGGAATGTCCCTTGGATCAGCTGGSATCAGCTGTCCTGGCTGTGTCCCCTCCCAGCACCTTGTGCCCTCCCAGTCTCCTTGTAGATGGGRTGARGAGCAGAAAAGGCCTTGGCTCTGTGAGTAATGGAAACATCCCTGTGTTATCAACACTGTCTTTGGCACAAACACAAAACACAGCTCCATACTGGCCACTGTAAGCAAAATTAACTCTCTCYCAGTCAAACCCAGTAGAAATACATTTAAATTATCATAAATATCCACCCATTATTAAGTGTCTTCAGCTCCTCAGACAAATCAGAGTGGGAAGGTTGGTTTTCAAGCAGTCAAATTCTTAGGATTTTTTCACACACAGTTACTCTCAAACTAAAATTTCATTAAAAAACCCTACAAGTATTGAACTGTTTATTTTTCATTTCTGTTAATTAAACCATGATCTCATTTTTCACTCTGCCTCTTTCATAGTCTTAATAAACTCATGCCCTGTGGTGCCAGTGACTTTAACAAATCAACTTCTCAACTATCCATCAATCTTTACATAGAGCATTAATGTTTTATTGTTCTTGTTCTGCTAGTAATGATTTTTCACTTCCTCTGATTTTTTTTTATCAAAAGTAATTTACAGCACTMTTCATCAAGATGAGCCTTTGCCAATTCTACATACATCATATGTGTGTTCTCTGCCACTTGGCCAATTCAGAAATTTGACTTATATGCTTTGCTGGTTTTAAATCAAGCCATATTAGGTAATAAATTTAAAAGGTCCCATAGGAATTTCCTTAACCATTTATATATAATGAAAAATATTATTTAAGTCTCTTAAAATTCTGGAGGGTTTTCTGTAAAATGTTTTCATAGGTAATTTTTTTAGGTACAACTGCCTGAAAGCATCTTTTAAAATATCTTATAATGCTATGATCTGAAGTATTTAAATGAAAAAAACCAAACAGATTTCTTASTGCATCCATATGATTTGTCACTATAAAACAGTCACTTTGGAAATTACTAAGCTGATTATGAATAACTTAAAAGCTGTTCAGAATCAACATGGATCAACATAAACTCTTGCCTGTCTTTTCATTTATTATCTATTCTACAAGAAGCAAGAAGAGGTCTCTGGGACCTCACTTAACAGGTGATCAGTTTTGCCAAACATTGACCAAATAACTAGCATAGACATCAGATTCAATTCCTTGCCGTGCAATAGAGATGAGACTGTTTCCTTTCTAACACATTAGTTTGTGTCTAATAAGATCCTTAGATAGCTTTTTACTATAGGTATTGTATATTGTTTTATTAGKAATGATAGTAAAATTAAAAGAATAATACTTATTAGATCTTTTCAGCAGTAATTTATAACTATTTGCTAAATGCTCAGAGAATAATTTATGTCTTTTTTTCTTACATTACAGCAACCAAAATGTCAGCTGGTTATACCCATCTGTGAATCTGAATGTACTTTATAACATTTTTAATGCTTAAACATGCAATCAGTATTCATTAACTTTTCTAAACTTAATATWTAAATTTGAATATAGTTGAAACATTGTGTATCTTGGAAGTTTTTTGGAGCTGAAAGCAAGAAATTATCTCGTCCCTTGGCAGGGACATTGTAAAAATGCCTTTTTCTGTCCATCTCCCTGCTGTTTGAGAAATAGGCTGATGAGATCACAGTAAGTGTTTCTTCCTTCAGACCCTCTTGCCAAGAAGCTTCAGTCTACAGAGGAGAGTTTCTTCTGGCAGTGTGTAATCCTTGAATTTTGAACAAGCTTGACATTTATGCTATATAATTAGGAGTAGCAGCTATGTTGCTATGCTGCTTTTCCCATATGCTCCAAAAATCCCGCATCAGAGACGGCAAGTTCGTGACACCACGATATATTCAATAATCCATCTTCACTGAAATACAATATTCCCTTCTCCTTTGTGTTAGTTATCCATTTTCATTGCAGGGACCTYTGCCAGGTGGAGCAGCAGAGGAGCTGGAGTGCAGAGGTGTGTGGGAGAGGAGTGGTGCAGGGGTGAGTTATCGGCTCTCAAGGTGCAGCACGAGGACACAGACTGGGCACACCGGATCAAAAACTGTGTTTGAAAAAGGAAAAAAATGGAGCAATGTAACAAAGAAAAAACAAACAAACAAACAAACAAAAGCTAGCCTACACTGCAGCTGCGCACTTTCTCTGAACCTCAGGCCTCTTAAAGTGTTTTATTCAACAGAAATGGAAAGCAAAGCTGCAGCTTTGACCTACAGAGAGCAAAGACCTGCAGATCCATATACTGCCTCAAGCAGCAGCTGAAACCATACCAGTATCAATCAGAAATGAGAAGAAAAGGAAATAAAGCACCCATATCATTAAAAATCACCCTTAAAAACATTTGAAAGAACCTGCATGAAACCACACAACTTATTGTCATGGTTTGACACTGGCACAATGCCAATGCCCCCATGAAAATACCTTCTCCCTGGTGTCTGCTGTGAGATGTGACCAGGAATAAGCAAAGCAGGCTCTCACTTAGTAACAACAAAAAAAAACTTTATTAACTACACTACAAAGAAAAGACTAAACTACAAGAGAAGAAAAGAAAACCACAAGGAAAATGAAAACTGCACAGAAACATTTTCCTCCTCCTCCCCCCACCAAATTTCCAATACAATACCTCCCCCAAATACCAACTCTCGATCCTGCACCACCCTTTAAAATACTCAATCTACAGTCCATCAAGAGGAGAAGGAGTCCTTCTTTGTGCCACGGTGGCCTCTTCCTTTCATGTCCAGTGCTCTCACCACCGAACACAGACCAGGGCTGCTTCCAGGGTCATCTTTTAAGGGTGCCATGTCCCGTTCCAAAAAGAGCACAGTCTCACCTTTGGGACGCCTGTCCCCCCCATATTTTTCACCCCCTGGGGCCGAGGGGTCTCAACACTGAAACTCTCTTGGCTCTGAGCCACCGCCCCCCCTGGATGCAGTCTCTGTGTCACAAGGAACATGGCTCTGTCCATGGCTACAGAAAAAGAGTCCAGCAAAAATGCCACTCCTTCTTCTCCATTCCTCCAACATCTCTCTCTCTCTCTGTCTGGCACAGGCCTTCATCTCACTCATTCAATTCCTTCTTCATCTGCTGCTCCATTGCAGGAAAGGTCAATGTTCTGCAGAATTTTCATTGTCCACAAAAAGGGTTAAAAACTCGGGCTCTGCCGCCCGGAGAGACTCCCACAAGCGGCCAGACACCTTCTCTCAGCATTCTCCCCCCCCCCTCTTCTTCTCAGCCGTGCTGCTCCACGTTATCAAGTTTCAAGGTAACACAGTCACAAGCACAGGCTGTACTCTCTCTCTCTCTCCTGGGGGGGCTGCCTGATGCCTCCAATGCTTCTCCCACCCTTCCATGCCGGGGCCTCTTCCTCCCATCTCCATCCAAGCCCCGGCCTACCTCACCTGGCCTCGTGGCTTTCCCCTCCCCCGCCCAGCAGGAGCAGCCAGACGGGGCAGAGATCCGAACTCTTTCCCCACCGGAACCCAAGAGAGCTTCCCGGGGGCAGAGCCYTGCCTTAACCTTGTGTTCTCAGAGGTGGATCCAACGTCCCACTGGCCAAATAAGTTGCCARTATTAAAATCTGAACATCCATTGGCTTGACCACAGGATCCCAGAAATCCTGTTTCCTGTCAAACCACCACACTTATCCACTGTCTTACTCTATTGTACATCAGAATGTATTTCTTTTATTTCAAAACTCTGTGCAGATTTGCCACAAGGACGGTTATACATAATACAAATATTCAAATCTCCAGTATTGCATCCAAACRTGCTAAACCTTACACTGTGAAGACAATATTGGATATCTATTAAGCAAAAGTTTCATGGGGCATAAATCCTGGGGGAAGAGATAGGAATGCAATTAGTTTGTTCAAAAAGAGTCTCAATTATTCTTTAAAAAAGAACAAATTAAGTCCATGGTCAGTTCTGTTAAAAAACCTGCTGCTTTCAAAKTGTCACACCAAGGTCACAATTCAGATAACCTCAACTTTCAAATACTCCCTGAATGCAAAACACATCATCCAGGCATAACCTTGATGTGCAGAAAATGTATTTCTCATGAGCCCTTCTGCCTGCATACTACCCACTAAGTAAAAACATGACCAAAAAAAAATTTTTTTTACCAGAAAATAGAGAGTTCAGGGTATATTTGTAAAATTTGGATTATTTCACTCACTTTTACCACTACAGTAGTTTTTATCTTTATAGTACTGAAGAAGCTCAGCTCCTTTAGAGGGGCATTAACTGGAATTTGGTTTGGAAGACCTAAAACTTTTTCACATATTCAGGACTTGAAGTGAAAAAGAAAAAATAAGTAATTTAAAAGCTGCGATAGAAGGATTTTATTAACATCAGCTGCCCTTTTTCATGGCATACAAGGAAAGAGAGTAGGACTATGTTAAAGGCAAAATAATTAATCTAGCTTCCTTTAATATTCTCAAAGCACCAACAGGGTCTTCAATGATATTAAATGTTAGGGGAAATAGATGTTTTAGAGCCTGCCTGTGCATAGAAAAATTGCTTTATTCACACCTCTGAGTATTGATGCAATCACAGCACTATTGTAGACTAATTACAAGATGAGAAGGAAATTGAATTATACCAGTGCAATTTCATTCAAATAATGTTTCACCAGGAATAAGAGAGATGGAGGAGAAGATTGAAAGATCATACCCAGGAAGACCTTTTGTGCCAGGAGAAAAACTGTGTGCAGACCAAACCTTCTGTACATGGGACTTATAAAGTCTCATTAGTGCTCATTGCACTTCTTTTTCTTTTAGAAAAATTAATGGAAGTAAATGCACATGAATGAAGACTTTGGTCCTAAAAGTCACCCTCATATTTGAGAAAGCCATCTTCAGGTCTCACTGCTGTACGAAGATGCTGTTAAAGGAGGATAATGATTTTCATTAAGTCATATTATCTCATATGCTGTCAGTATCAGGACAGTTACACGACTGTACCTGCCTACCATTTCCCAGGGTTTGGCAGTTTCAGTGCTGAAGCACATCCTCTGAGTCTGCTGATATCCCCAGGGACAAGGTAGCACAGCTAAATACATAAATAAATAATTAAGGACACTGAAATGGTGGCACTGCTGCAGGGTAACTAGAAAGTGACTGGTATCTGGTGAGTGATGGTAATGCAGACACCCTAGAGTTTGCTGCAATATATGGGGTCAGGAATCTCACACACAGATCCAGATCCTTCAGAGATCCTCAGGAAGMCTTTGTGCAGAGAAAGAAAGAAATTTAGGGCTCTATAGGATGCAAACCCCTTTGGCCAAGTGCTGGCAAAGGTCTTGAGCCCTAGGGACCACTCTGTTTTCTGAGAATTCCAGATGCCTGCCCATGCCTCAGTTTTGTTTCTCTCCCTGCAAAAAGGGGGGAAAGAGAATATGATATTTTGTCTAATGGTTATTGTGTGGTACTCTGGTAGGAAGGAGCGCTTAAAAAGAAAACACCTGTCAAATGTTTTACACTGATAAGTGCTCAAACTCTCACAGGGCAAAAGAAAAAAGGGTTTGAGAAGTCTGCATCAGTCAACGTCTAATTTATAAAGGGGAGCTGGAAAAATTGATGGAATTATGAGTGGAATGAATAGCAGGAAAGAGAAAGTAGAGTACAACAAGCCATCAGTGAGCCAGCAGTTAGAAAAGCACATTACACTACTCTCACCACAATGGTCTGGGGAGGGACTGACCACAGAAGTGCTGAAATGATCAGAAGGGGGTACAGTCCCTTCACCAACAAGGTAGATGAGAAAGAAAACACACAATTATTTCTCTCTGAGCACCTGTAGGAAACAAAGTAAACACAGCAGCAGGGAAAAAATAAAAAAGCTGCAGGATTGCCTGTGAAAGCTGTGATGATCTCAGACTGTGCCTAGCCTCAGAGAGCACCTGCTGTGTGAATTGCTTGGGCTTTTATTAAAACTTCAATTAATGTAAACAGTTGTAATAATGGAACAAAAACTGAAAATTTGTTTTATACAGCTAATACACAGTCCAATAATCCTGTTTCCTTTCTCAAGCAAAAGCCTGATAAAAACAAGTCTGCTTGGAAAGAAGGGGAGGSGGATGCAGCAAAGTGAACCAGGATGTGCAGGTGGTCAGTTTCTGCATTTGGAGCACRCAGGCTCCAAACCCATGTACAGTCTTAATTCACACATGTGCCCAAAAAGGCACCTCTCACTCTGGGGCCATTTGCTGCTGAAATGCAGCTGAACACAGCTGTGTGTCCTAYGCTCTCAGGGTATCTCCCTGCCTTGGCTATTCGGAGCATTTTGGCACCAGGTACAGAGTCCTGAACTTCAGCAAAGGCCCAACTCTTCTGGCAGGTCCTAAGCAGAAGAGGCAGGCAATGCTTCTCCACATTCGGTCACATGCCTGAATTTCTCTCCTTCTCTAGAGATAGTCAGCTGAGAAAGTTCTCCCTGCAATAAGCTCTCCCTTTGTGGTTTCCAGCAAATAAAGCTCTGAAACAGGATGTCAGAGGAAGGGTAAATGTCATAGAGGAAACTATGTCACAGGCTAAAGATCTTGGGATGAAAAACCCTCCAATGTCTAAAGCTCCAAGGAAAAGAGAAGCTTCTCTCTGCCATCTCCAGAAAATACATGCAAACAAATTATTTGAGTCCTAACCTTACTCATCAGCACGGGAGGACAAAACCCAGCTAACCAACTTGACACATCAGAAATCTGCCATATTGTGTTGTCCAGCAGAAGAAGGTGATCAAAAGAGAAATGTGACCATTTCAAGCAATCCATAACATCTTGGGRGGTTTCTTTTAGGTTTTTTCTCCAAAAATATAAATATTAGCTGTTGGTTGTAAAGCCTAGTTATCCAAAAAAAGCTATCTTTCCAATTCATCAACTAAACAAATTAATTCAAGGCAGGGAAGTAATTAAAATGCAAAATTAAAACAGAGACAATATTCTTTGTGTTCATAGCCCCCAATGTGGTTTGGAGTTAAGTTCACATGGGTTTATGCTGGCATGATCAAACGGAAAAAAAAATGTAATTAAAAGTGTGTATCAAATCATAAAGCTCACACAACTGGGAACAGCACTACTCAATTTGTATGTTGCCCCAAATAAAATATTCAATATAAAACGTGTTCAGAAATCGGCCATGCCATAAAAGTGCAAGATATAAGTATTATTTTTACATCTCACTATGGCTTCTGCCCCAATTCATGAGGTCCTTTAGTTAAGAAAAAAACAAACAAAAACAAACAAAATCTTTCATACCGACATAAAAAAAATTGGAGCTAAAATTCATTTTTTCATTTAGCAGTCAAGCAGGCTCATGAAGTCTCCCCAGTACCTCCGCTGGCAATCCTGCAGGCAGTTTTTGGAGCAAATCAGGATGAATTTCATACTGCTTGGCAGTGGMAGCCTTTCCAGAGGCCAGGAAGGCRGGACAGCTTCCTCGGGGCCTTGCTGCAGACCAAGAGTGGTGCTCCTGCCTTCAGAGGGCTCTCAGCATAGCAAAGGAAAGATCCTCTCTCTGTCTTCCCCCACACCACAGGCACATGCTGAGATGAAGAAAAGAAAGCCTAAGAAAAGAGCCCAAACCCACTGGATTATCATGTGTTTTCTATGTTATTTATATTTTTACTATTTAATCCCTGTATGCATTACAAGTTTGCAACACATTTGTTAAAATTTAAAACCTAAGAGAAACCGCTTGGGTCAGTGTCACCCCATCTCTCTCTCCCAGCCAAACACATTTCAATTAAGAAGAATTTGACATTCAAGAACTTTCACTGGGATTTATGTACCCAAATCATAATCTTATTTATGGTGTCACATGGGCCATTTTGTAACTTCCTGTGTTGATCACTCTTTTACAAAATTAGCCGGTTTTTACATGGCTTTACACTTGCTCTTCCCAACACTCCAGGGTAATATATTTCTTCACCACTCCTTCTAATTCAGCAATATTGGAAGAAGAAAAAAAAGTATGTTAAGAATATTTTAGGGCAACAATGCTACTAAATACTCTGAGTGCCATGCCWTAGATGCATTTCAATATTCCATAAACACATCTATGCATGTTTCTGCAATGACTAACCAAAACCATTAAGGATTTAATTTTGTGTCTAAACTTTTCCCAAGATTAACCACTCCCAAGATGGTTGAGCAGTAAATATAAATATCAGCTGAGCCAAATTCTGAAGTTACTGTTGCATTTTTACATCCAGGAATTTGGCTTGCCAATCACACATTTCAGCTGGATTGTAAATGTGGCTAATCTAGCCTGATGTTGTCCAAAGAGAGCTGTGAGTAAATTGGGAAAGGTGGTTATTTTAAAATGTTTAAGAAATCTTATGTAAGCTGTAACTTTCCTGCATGCATGGAATTTATAAAGTGCTATGGTAATTATTGCTGTACCTAAGATATAGTGAGACAAAAGCAGTTGAAAGTCAGAACTGGTGCAGGTGAAACCATCCTCTTAAACTTCATAAACYTTTACAGGATGATCCAAAGCTGGATGATTAGCAAACAACCTTTGCAACAGTTCTGAAATTTGCTGTGAAAGGCAAATGCTGCTCTATGTTTTGGACTTGGATTATGCTAAGAGACCATCCAGCCTAATCCTTCTGTTGCTGTTATGTCAAATGTACTGCTGCTAGCTCAAACTTAGTGCWATTTCCTTTTGCTGAATCTCAAAAATGTCTCAAGAATTAAATCCATTCAGGAACACTGAGCTCCAACCAGCTCAAGGGCACAGCACGGGCCCTGCACACATGGCATTGCACAGCAAAGAGCACAGAGTACTCCCCATGGTGAAGAAGCCCAGGAACCTCTGACTCTGTTAAACTACAAAGCTAACAGGTTTGGAGGCTCCAAATCTAGAGAACCTCAGAAAAGTTTTGTAAAGGTGAAATCATAATTTTCTTACTCCCTTCTTCAAAACAGAGGTCTTAATTCACATTACATGACAAAAATCAGCATGTCAATTTTTTTTTTCTATTTCCAAGTCATCTGTTTCTATTCAAGAATTTCTTCTGGCTTTCCAACAGCTGTGATATATAATCATAAAAAACAGTGCTCTTCACATCACAGATGAAATTAAGAGAAATACTGTGATAAGTACTTTGAAAATGAAGAATATTTTTTCTTATTTTGTCTGCAACTGAAGAAAAAAGGAGACAACATACATGAAATCAACATGCAAGAATATATTATTTTATAAGGGACAGACATGYCTGTAAAACTCATTTCTCCTAAATAGCTTCAGCTTCTAGACATAGCTAGACTTCCTCTGGAACTTAAGTTCATGTTCCTGTSCATAGCGACATTGAACCACTTGGAGACAAGAAAATATCCATGCAAACTGTGTCTGCTACYGTGAGAAACAAAGAATAAAGTGAGCAGTTCCCTGTGAAAGGTTCCCTGGGAGGCAAATATTTAAATGGGGATACAAAATAAGTTTAATCAGCAAAAATTCAAAAAATATGTTGCAACACTAAACATTTTGTCTCAGGGAACGGCCTGGTACACCTGGTGAGGTGTACCAGGAGTCTTTCTCTCTTACTTGGCTTCTTAGCTACAGAGTTCCTCCCTCTGAAGCTGTCGGTGCCACTTGTAGAA
Organism: Cardinalis cardinalis; assembly: GCA_014549065.1. NCBI lineage: Eukaryota > Metazoa > Chordata > Aves > Passeriformes > Cardinalidae > Cardinalis > Cardinalis cardinalis. The sequence goes on from JACDOX010000023.1 coordinate 2,207,559, forward strand.
AGAACTGAACAGAAACCTGTGGGGTTTAGTGTATTCCAAAGCAAGCCATATGCCGAAATGCTTTGCCAAATGGCTCTCCTGGCCTCAAAAGACTACCCTGTACTTACTGACAGCAAACACTGAGCTACAGATCTCATAGCCTCAAATAAAGGGAATCACTTGATGTTGGGCCAGTTCTCACTGGATGAGGCTGAATGAAAATAAGAACAAGATTTATTGTTTTATTGCACCTGTGATTTTATTGGAGACCTAAAAACTGTACAGCCAGGTTTCACATTCCGTGGCAATGCTTTATTGAGCTAATTCATCATTAGTCACTTCTCTTCACAGTTTGAATAGGTGTGTCACACTCACTGTGACTCATAATTTGCATATAAACATATCATGTCTTGAAATTTCACTGCACTTCCTCTGCAGCTCACTTCACAGACTCTTGGCTAGAAAACAGCTGAATTTACCAATTGATTGTGGCCAACAGCAAAGACAGTGATGATGAATCCAGGAAAAACTCCAGAATGGCAGCAACAATTGAATAAACAAGTGGATGTTATGGAGTTTTGGGAGTCCTTGTGCTTGGCAGTGGGATTGCTTTGTGCATCCCTTGTGCTTTTATAGGAACAGCTAAAGATCAAGCACCATACACCTCTTCAGCAGAGTTGCTGCAGATTTCTTACTGATGATTAGTCTGTCATTTCATGTGCAGTACAACCAGGAAAGAGAACTTTGGATTTCCAAAGAAATTCTCAGTAGTTTTAATCTGTTCCCTTTGCCTCTGAACAGAACTGGGAGTTTCACTTTTCCTGCTGTCATCACATTGCATTGGTTATTTATAGTGGTTCATCTGCACCAGCAGTTAAATGAAATATCAATGCTCTGAACCTCCATGTCACTGCCATGAAAGCTTTTCATTATGATAAATCTTATCAAAGTTGCATGCCTAGGCAGTAAGATGATATATGGCACAAAACTTTGTTCCGGGGATCTTTTCTRCCTTTAAAGTGTTTTCTTGGTACTTTCTGAATCACCTTCAAACTGAAGTTGCTTGCTGAAAGGAACACAATCCAAAGAAATAGAAAGTGCTAATAGGCATTGTTCTTTGTTCATTGTTACACACATTTCCTGCTTCTTTTCTCTTCTTCTTTCATTCTGATTGGCACTGGGGGAGGCATTACAAAATCTTGGTATTGTCATCCTTTCTTCCATGCATTATTTAGGTATGTAAAGTTGCCTTTACATACCTAAATAATGTGCCTGAACATTATGCTTTTAAAGGGTTCATAAGTGGACACACAAAAAACAAAAAGGAAAAAAAGGAAAATAAAGCTACACTTATTTAGAGAGCCCCCTGTAAAAGATGAAAATGTGGGTTCAGCAAGAAATGTAGAATGAAGACTGCAGTCTCTCAAAGTATTAATATTATGGCAGTAAAACCACTTCAGAATTGTGCTTGTATCCCAGAGGCAAAAATTATTCCTGAGTTTTAATTTACTAAATTAAAAAGGTGCTTTGGGGTTTTGAATACAATATGACATCATGGATGCATGTGTCATTTGTGTACARTAAGGCATCATAGCCCAGATATTCAGAAAAAAAGGAGAATGAGGGAATCCTTGCTTAGCATTTATAGTCCTTTCCCAGCAGATAAAACTTGGGGCAAGTCAAGTTATATCAGAAGATTGAATTGGCTCCACTTAATTTAATATGTGTTCAGCTAATGCTTTGTTTGATTTTCTGCGACATTAAGGTTTCAGATGAAACCTGAGTTGCCCAGACTTGGAGTCTAGTCAGCACAAACAACACTGTGGTCATTAAAGAGAGCCAGCAGCACATCCAGAGGGTGGTACATACCATGGAGAAGTGGACCTGTCTCCTTAGACTGCTTCTCTCCACCTAATGATTGCAGAGGAGATCTAGCATGACTCAATTCCTGACACAGAGACCTCAGCTAAATTGCTGATGGTGGGTAGGGTGAACACGAGTGGAAATGTCATTGCTTCTGAAGTCCCAATCTCAGAGGGAGTCAGGTTTCATTTAACAGGAGTGGGAAAATCTTTTTAGAAGAGTAAAGCACTAGAAAAAAATAGAAATCTGGCCAGTGCACCACTGTAAGTACAGGAAGTCCATCCAATTGTCTCTGTCCCAAACACTATGCAATCTTTCTCTGACAAATCCAGAGGCAGAAAACTAAATCTGTCTCTCAAAAAGCCAACAGAAATTTTGCAATTATCATCAATTAATTCAGAATTTCATTTAGGAAACCAAAGTATGAGATGAAAACCAAGGTATAATAAATAGGTTTTGAGCAGCACTTTCAATAAAGAAGCAGTGTTGAACAGGGCTTTAAGCAACCTGGTCTAGTGGAAAGTGTCCCTGCCCATGTCAGGGGTTTGGAACTGGATGGTCTTTGAGATCCCTTCCAACCAAACCATTCTATGGTTCTATGCTTGACAAACAAAATGAAAGGGTGGTTGAAGCAGAGAACAAGCATTAAAAGAGGCACTGAGATATGAAGCAGAAGACAGAATGATAAAGCAAGAGCATATGTGAACAGATGAGCACTGGCAGAAAAAAGAGGAGGAGTGGTTTGAAGTCAAGGGATCACTCCAGACTGGCATTCAAATACTAAGATCAGAAACTGCCTTCTTATTTTGCCTTGGTAACCAGAAAAAAAAAAAAATCAGGTTTCCACAACTTGATTATCACAATTTAGAATCAAGTCAAGCTTCTTAATCCAAATATGCCAGGCTTTATATCCAGTGTAGAATAAAAAGTGCACAAACTGCTTGTTGAATAACAGATTGTGAGAAGTCAGGCCTGATTCCAGTGCTTCCATTATTACCTAATCTCTAGAAAACAGCTAAATAGCAAGACCAGTTTCTCTAAGGAAGCATTTATCACATTGTATGTTCTCATCTTTGAATCATGCAGAAAAGATGTGGGAGTACATTTTTATTGGTATCACTAGCAGATCCAGCTCAGGTTTCACAGGATTTTCCTAGAGCAGCATTTCAGTTCCCTTAGCATTGATTAACCTGGTATTAACTTAGTATTTACCTGTCACTAAATGAGAATTCTCATATGCTTCATTTAAAGATCACATCATCTGAATTTTTCAGATGGCTGAACTGTTCTTGCCTTCTTAAACACTGGAAATCATGTGTCATCTCTTGCTTTAGTGACAGTCAACATCCCAAATTCAATGGAGCAATGTCAAATTATTTCAGTTATGAATTTGGCCAAGGTTAAGAGCAATTTAAAATTTCCAAGCTGTCATAGAGCAGGCAATAATTGTGCAGCTGAAAGCACTACCATAAAACCCAGCAAAAATAGGGGAAAAATAATTAACTTCACCTGCTTATTCTGGACCTAAATAAATGCACTTAATGGCTGGGAATGGTAAGAAGAGATTCAAATTTCGATGTGTTCTTCTTCAAACAGTCATGGAAAAATAATTTAACTCTGCTTTTTTATTTCTTTTTTCTTTTTTAAATAAGGATTTGTGCCTTAAGGGGCTGCCATAAAATTAGTACCTTGATAGGCTTCAAAAAGTGGTAGCAGATCACCAGTAATTGTTATCAGAGAGCCTTATTGTGGATATATTCAGAATTATCATACAGCTTCAATTTTAATTTAAGAATTCCAGAAGGAAGGAAGAGCTATGCCATATTGCTACAAAAGGCTAATCTGGTCTTCTTTCAACTGAATAAAATCTGTTTTAGGCTGGTATCCTGGCATTAGAGTCAGGCCCAATGCTTTAAAGGGAGAAGCTTTTTAAATATCATTATTAAAGCCCATTAGAGTTTTATGCTGAATTTCCTTCCCTGCACTTGTTCAGAGCCACACCTGAGCTCCTTAAGCCTTTCATTTTTATGTGGAATGAGTCCTTCCTTTCTGTATAAAGCAGAAGCACTGTAATGTGAAATTCCCTCTTGTGGTATATTTTGTAGCCAGACACTGAACAGAGAATCGAGCACTGTTTTCATTTGCTGTTATTTTCTGTGCTACACAGCTTCATAAAGTTAACCAAAGCAAAACTGATGACATGGAATCCTCTGACATTTCAGGTGTTTTAAACTGTTAAGAGGGACCAGTATTTGCAGCAAAGGCAAACCTCCAGGGAGAAACAGTCTGAGATGATAGATTTAGAGCCAAATAGCACTTTCCAGCTCCTGAGCCTGACTGCAAGTGAGCCAGTGGCATCTGGACTCCTTGTCATCCTGAGATTCAGATGTATATTTGAGTTGCAGGGAAAGGGAACACCAGATAATGTGACAGTGCTAAGCTCAACTTATTGAGGGAACCAAGCAAGGGATGAGCTTTGGCTGAAAAAGCCCTTCACTCATGCACGCACAAACCAAGACTCACCCCAGTTACCACCCAAGCAGGTTGGCTCAGTTTTGCCTGGAGGCAGCACTGCACCCCACTGCGTCCAGACCCAGGGTCAGGCTCTGTTTGGCGGCTCAAAACTGACAGATTCACTCTGTGTCCCCCTCCTTCTCATCCATTCCTCATCCAGTGGTAGATGTCTGCATAGCAATGCTTCCCTTGATCTCACCTGAGGGTTTTATAGCCACTATTTGGCTCAAGCTGCCAGTCAGTACCCAGAAATATCCCTGTCCATCTTCCCAACAGTTTTAAATAATGCACTTGTATAACAGGTTGATCCATGACCATGCCAAGGATCAATACACTCTGTTCCTGTTTGCACTTTCTTGTCAGCTATTACTCACTATACCCAGCTGTGAAACTAAGCACAGTCATGAAGGCACAGTGACAACCAGCTTTGCCCCTTTTTCCTCTTGATCTTCCCCTTAACAGTCCCTCTTCTTCAGAATCATTCATAGAAGTAAACCAGACAATCGGAACAAAGATGTTCCTGCAACACACTCCAGACACCGGTCAATTTGTCCCGTCCAGATACACCTCAAACATCCAGACTCAGAATGCCTGTGCAAACAATCAAAAAGCAGCAGATCATCTACCTGTTCCTAAAGCAAGYTCCTGTGTGAGCCCCACCAGACAATGTCCCAGGAAAGTTTTCTAATTTGTCCCTTCTTTGAGTGAGGATTTGACCAGATGTCCTCCTGAGGTCCTTTCCGTTTTATAAGATCCTTTACAAACTCTTTTGCTATGATCCTCTGATATGATCTCTCTTCTGCACAAGCTGTTTGCTGCTGACTTTGCTGCTTATATTCTTTCAGTAGTGAAACCCTGAAACAGGCCTGAGGCAATTTGCATGTACCAGGACAGAGAATTCCACAGCTGGAACAGTCACCAGGAGAATTCTCAACATCTCTTCAAAGTACAGGGCAAAACCAAGACTTTGGAAAATATGTTTTCAGGGCACCTATTCATTGTAATAATTGAAAGTGTCACTGATAATGAATTACTGTTCTTGCTACTGGCCTAACAACCCTTTTTTTCTATGGGGTTACATTCAGCAACTGTAACATGTTGATTCAATGCYGCAATATACTGAAAATAAAAGCAGTGTTGATGCAATGCAAAAACAATCTATTCATCATCCTGACACCCAACAAATAACTTTTCATCTTTAATCTGGAAATTGTGGCTGTTCCATGTGTTACTAAATCATGGTATTGCTATTCTACAGAGGGTCCTTATTGTTCAGCTTTAGGTTTTGGAGTTTTTTCTTTTCCACTGGTACATATTTCCAGCTTTCTCCTTCCACGTGCTATTGTAACATCTCCTTTACAGGGGAACATGAGCCACATGAGCTACTTACAGCATGTAGCTCACACACTTGTTATTATCTACAGTTCTCATGAACTGTACCAGACAGTAAAAAAATTGTTCTCCTCAAGGACTAGCCAGGATAAAACCAGCACAACCTAAAGAGACCATCAAGTCAGGGCTGGAAATCATGCTGGGATAAGAAACCAGTATCTAATGATTTCAACAGACTGCCTTTCATCTGACTGCTGGTACCCTCATCAATACCAATGAGATGTTACATTGATTGAAGCAATTTTACCTTCATGCAAATGATCTATCTGCAGATTCTCTATTAACCACTAACTTGATGCTTTTTGAGATATGAAAAAGATTACTTCTAGGATAAATCAGACAGAGATTCCCTGCTCAGTATTTGTCATATCATTTCACTCAGCATTCACTGTTTATGCTTATTGCAGCTTCCACAGGATCCAATACACACACCTTACTCAGCAAACCCCAAACATTTTCCATGGGTCATTCAGCTTGGTGAGCTAAACCACAGCACCTTTCCATCTCTCATTCCTAGCTTTCCTTCACCTRTGGAAGAAAGGACCAAGGAAAATGTCCAGCATACTCATCTGAAGCTGAAGTTCATATTCACAACTCCAATTCAGAGTCATATCCTCTTTATCAGTATTAAATGCAATTTCCAGTCCATTGGAACTGGAACGACCATAGGCTAGTTACCATTAGAAAAAAAAATATTTKCCAAGAGTTGCCAATGCAACAGTGTGAGAACATGAACATCACCAAAGATATTCAATTAGCTTCTAATTAGAAATATGATTTAATGTTTTACCACCCTTTTTTGTTTCCTTTTTAAAACATCCATATGTTTGACATTTTGTTAATAAGAATATGAACAAAAATGAACAGAAATTAATTCTGGGTCCATGGCTTAGACACATAAGGAGATACAATTTTTATTTTTTTTTGTTTCAAGTGCAAGGCATTTTTAAAGCTTCATTTGTCAAGTAAAAACCAGTAATGTATATTCATAACATAACCTGCCACACAGCTTCAYTTTTAGTAACTAATGCTAAATATCTGACTAAAGAAATCAGTAGAAAAGAAAGAACTTTTGCCAGAAAAACTACATTAAAATTTTTAAAAAGTGAAAAATTACTTTGGAACAAAATATTTCACTTCAGAAGCATTGCCAAACAGGAGACCAAGAGGAAGTATCCTTCTAATATTTCTTATTACTAATCTCCCTCACAGATTTATCTTTTAGGTTGCACATTGTGTCACTGTTGCAGCATAATCTTTTGCATCATGRAGAAGCCAGGTATATCATAGAATTCTCTGGTCAGAACACATCAAGAGCAATTCAATGAAGCTTGAAAGCTCTGTCTTATCTAAGAAAAGACAACCATTATTCCCATTTTGCACTGTAGCAGAACTTTTTAATTAAATGTCTTATTATCAGTTCAAATACTGGCCTATTCAACCATTTCTATGTTTGAAGGAAAATAATAAATCCAAGTGAGATACTTGTGAAAACGATTTCTGTCAAAACTCAATATTTTTTCTACAAAATAGCAATATTGACTATAAAAAACCCCCACACTCAGACTATTCAGAGCAAATTGAAGTAAACACAAATAGCTACATTGGTTAGGGAAATTGTTTACATRTTTAACTTTGCCTTTGCGGTCCTCCACTATTCTATTTCTCTTGTCAAGGCTGGATTTCATGGCAGCATATTGCCCCAGCAGCASAGTGGTGGAGAAAAGCTGGGCTGCAGCTTCCTCTGACACTGTGCAGGCAGAGTGAGTGACACAAACAGTCACCTTTAAGGGAAATATTGCTGAGAAGCCTTTGAAATATAGAACCAAGATAAAGCGGGCAACTTTATGAAATGGAAGTTACCTTTYTGAGAAATACYTTTTAGCCTCACACTTCTGCATGCAATTTCACTGATTTCTGTGGGATTAGCTGCATACATCTGGTTTGTAAGAACCTCTGGCAGATAAMCTATGAGTTGAAAAAACCACATTAGCTGTCTGAACTGCAGTTTTGGATTCAAAGCAAGCTATGTCTCTGCTTGCCATCTGCCAWAATTATTATTGTTTCTTCTGAATGTTCATTGCATTTGAAATGTCTCGGAACAACATTGTTCTTACTAGTTATAAAATGATCCTTATAATGGGTTTACCAAATTGTTGATTCAAAGCTTTTTTATAAGTCAGCCACAGAAAACAACATATTTCATAAATAATGCATTTTGCAGAGAAAAAGTAACTAGAAAAAAAAAAGTTTTTCTTGCTTCTTTTACGTGATTTGCTCACCTCATTTCTCTTAACTGTATTGTCCATAGTTGATTCAAAATGATGACATTCCTATGCAAGAAGAAAATATCTGCTCAGTGTCAATTCTCATATCTTGAGTACTACAGTGAGTGAATTTTTGATGCCGAAGTTCCCAGAGTCCTGAGAWTATATTAAAAATTAACAAACTTTTTGAGATAAATGGAGAGAGTGAAGAGGCTTGAGAATAAGCCTTGCACATTTCCCCAGGTTTCAGAGAGCTGAATGCTTTTTGAAAAAGAATTAATGATGTTTACTGACCCTGGAGCGCTTTTTAGAAGTGTAAGTCCATTCTGACAATTTTTTTATTACAGGAGTTTGATTAGCAGTTCTTCACAAAAGAGCAGTCAGCTATTTAGGGTGGGTCTCTAATGCAGTTCGGAGCCCAGCTCTCATGGCATTACGTCCTGGAAAGGCACTTTTTCCATTCCAGACAAAGGAATGAAATTCTCTGCATTACAGAACATTCTGCTGAAACAACAGCCTCTCCTTGACTGCCTTATAATGGGCTTTGGAGGGTGATTTGTCTTGGGCCAGGACTCAGGGCAGGCATAAAGTGCTGCCCACTTCCATTAGCAGCCCACGGGGTCTGTGAGAGCTACCTTGGGCAGGAACAGCCAGGACAAAACTCTTCCAGTGATGGAAAGTGCATCAGCTCTTTAAAGGCTTTAGGAAGCAGGAGGCCAGGAAGGGCTCCCTGAGTATTGAAAACCCCACTGCAAATGCTGTGTGTGTGCTGCAGCACCCCAGGAGTCATCCCTCACCAGCTGGGGGGCTCCTGCAGGGCTGGTTCCCCTGGGCTGCGTCAGAGCCAGCAGCTGCAGCACGCACAGGAGCCATCCTGAGTGACCCAGCTGAGCCATGCTCCTGCACACAGCTCCCCTGGGCTGCTCAGGGCTCCCTGCTCTCTCAGGTACTCCCAGCTGGAAGCCAGGACCTGAYAGAGCGCTGAGAATCCACATTTCTGTTGCTTTCCCTTTCCATTCGGGTGAACTGACRCACCCAACATGTCCCAGTGGATGCGGCAGCCTGCACCCAGGTTATCAGCTCTGAGTGTTCCCAGCTCCTCAGCACATGAAGAGYTCAGCAAGGCTCAGCTCTTAGCAAACCCTGCATTTCTTCCAGCAACAGATGCTCTCAATTTTTCCATGATCAATACCCTTAGATTGCACACCTGAAGCYATGGTTGGTTATTTCGGGATACAGGAATTGATTTGCATAAATGTCTGCAGACATAAAAACACTGAATGATTTGGGTTGGAAGGGTCCTTAAAGATCATCTAATTCCAGCTCTGTGTTCCCTGGGCAGGACACCTTTCACTGGCCCAGGTTGCTCAAGCCCCAAGGCTCCATCCAGGAGCCAGGGCAGCATACACTTCTGAAAATCAACAGCATTTCACCAATAAAGCAGCTGTAACTATATTAACTATATCTCACAACAACGTAAACTTGGAGTGGAAGGGGGCTGTATTCTACTTTTATATAAATGAATTTGAATAATTTAAAATTTTAGAGATATCACAGGACAATTCAGGTTGAAAAACGCCTCAGACAAAAATATAACAACCTGCTCAGGGGTTTGAATTTTTGCTTGCAACTGCAATGAATATTAAAAAAAGTTTTCTTTTACCTAGTCTGTGTCTCTAAAATTTTTGTTTACTTGAAATAAGATAGGAGACACATATAGAAGCTCATAGAAAGTAATGCACCATGTGGGAGAGAAGCCTGTGTGTGCAAGCCATCACTTTGCTAGGACAAGCCAGGCCTTGCTTGGCAAATTAACTCTGTTGAACAAAAGTTGTCTTTAAATAAGGCTCCTGGAATTTAGCAAAGAGATAATGCTATGCTATCCAATTACAAATGGTCCCCCTCACATACATGGCAAACACAAGGCATTAATTTTCCAAGRGGGAAATGGTCCAGCTGTGGCAGAGCCATTCCCTTGCCCTCACTGTCACTACACGAAATATTTGATTTGGACGTGGTGTGGGGGGAGAAGATCCCCAACACAGAAGAGAGAAAATCTTTGCCTCAGACTAGCAGCAGTTACTCAGGCATCCACCTTACTGAGGGGAGACCTTTCCCAGTGGTTAAAATGGAAACATTTCTTGGTAATTACATTAATAATAAACATTATCAGCTTGGCTTCAAATATTTTACCTTCAAAGTAATTAATGAATATTTGTTTTCAGGGATTTAAACTGTTTCTTAAAAGTGCTAAACAATTTTACTGTAGCAAAAAATAGAGGAGACAAGGAGGTTGTTACCCTAGTACAAAGATATTCACATAATTGTTACTTAATAAAAATTCTGCAAAAAATGTGTGGATTGTTGTTATACGCATTTAATACTACCATGGGTCTTTAAAGAAGGCTTTAAAAAGCAATTTTTGCAAAAAAACTTTGCCTCAAGGAACTTGTAGTTTTAATCATACAACTTAATTATTTTCCTTTCATAGCTAAAGATGGGGAGTGGATTAGATATTCAAGTATAAAATCTAAACATATGAAATTAGGTGCTTCCATTCACTTTGAGATGTGCAGCATTTTCACAGACTGTTCATGACCAGATAATATCACTGGATTAAAAATTTAGAAGTGCAGAAAATTTGATGGGATTATTTAATTTAATATTTTTCCCTCTTAGTTTTTGTCKGCTTTTGTGTTTTGAGGCAAATAGCAATCAGAGATTATGAGATTCTACATATTGTGTGTGACAAGTATGCTTCTAAAGAACTTCTTGAGATCAAGCTTGTAATCTCCTAAAAAAAATAATTTGTGCCATAAAATTATCTAAACAGGATCTTAATGTTTGATGSAAGTTACTCACATTAAAAACATTTTTTAGTTTGAATTTTAAAACAAGATTTTTGCCATTTTCCTTTCTTTTCTCCCTGTAACTGGGTTTGGTTTTGGAAGCTGATTCTGTCATATTTGTGACACAGAAGTCTTATGAAATCAAGAAATAATTTGGGTTAGTTGCACACAACAGGGATAATGGCTGAAYACCTCCAGGAGAGCTTAGCCTAATCCCTCCTCTTTCCCTCCAGTTTTCCCTTGTAAGGTGAAGGAAGTGGAGAAGGAGATGCCAAGCAGCTTGACAATTACCATGTTTCAGATCTGTAGGGACTGTGTAACTTCAAGGGTTACACAGTCCCTACAGATCTGAAACAAGGATAATTTCTTGCTGAAGGTGATTTCCAGAGTGCCTGCTAATTAATTAATTTCTGTACTACCTCAGGTATTGACAATGAAAGAGTTTTTTAATTTTTTTTTCTGATGTGGGTTGTACATAGCCTATTAACATCTTTGTTTCCTTCTTCTCAGACTTTTGTTCTATTATTTTCTAAAAATAATTAAATAACCTCCAAATTYAATTTTAAAATAGCAATCCAAATCACTTGCAGCAAATTCAATGGCAGTGACAAATGTAGGACACAGTCTTGAGCATAATTATCCAACTTTTTATACTCACTSTAATGTCTTTTTGTGCTACTGAGATGTCATTGAAAAATGTCCATTTAAACATAAAATTTAATGAATTATATAATAAATATATATAAACCTAAGACACAAAGGTAAATAGCCTCATGTCTGCTATGGTCTGGAAAAGATGGATTAAAAAATCGAAACCTAGAAAGGAGTCACCTGCTTACAGGTAATAAGTCTGAAGGCAGGACATTTTATAATGGAGATTCTACTTTTTTTTTTTTAATAATTTAAAAATGTACTTTGTTTTAATTCAATAAACCACTTCAAGGTAACTCGCTAGAATAGAAGTGTAATAAAATACAGCTCTAATAAAGGAAATACACGCAGAGCAAAAGTTAAACCCAGGAGAAAAACTGCCATCACTATAATTAACTAGAAATACAGATCACAACCCAGATGGGAAAGTCTCTTAATGAATCCTTGGTCTGATCATCAGCTGATGAATAGGTAACAACACTGAAATAAAGAAAAGWTGTGTTGATTTACAGCTACTGAGAGTCAGCTGTGGATCTGACATGACAGACAAGTCTGATGGTGTAAAATTGAGCCAGAGCTCAGTGGTGACAAATCTGCAGAGACAGGAGTTGYTTTAAGCAGCAAAACTCAGATTGATTGTACCTAATCCATGACAAAAGACTTAAGGCTTGGATCATTTAAAACTGGACCAGGACATTATCTACTGAAACATAGCCATTTAGTCCTGCCTCTTTTYTTAAAATTTTGTTTATAGATATATTCTTTTAAGGAGATGTATTCTTAGTAGATATCACGAGAATGGATACATTACTGTGGATTCTAGAGAAGCCCCAAGGTAATAKCCCAGAGTGGGTCAAAAAATCAGAGAAAAAATTGAGTTGGAAGGGCTCCATGAGGATCATGAAATCCAGCTCCTGGCCCTGCACARCACCACCCCAAGAGTACCACCAGGTGAGTCCTTTGCATCTACTTGTCATTGACAAGAGCTTTATGGATATGAGGAAACACATGTTCCTGTTCCCCACTGAAATCTCTGGGAGTTTGGCCTTGATAAAGGGTTAGGAGCTGTGTAAGCTGGAGGCAGTTTGGGGGAGACTTTTATCCATTAATAAATGACCCTTGAACTCCAAAGACAAGCAGACCAAAGCTGGTGACTGTGTGGGAGTGTTCTTGCACATTTTTCTCTCTCAGGTGATTATCTCCAGCAGCTCTCTTCTGTTTTTCATGTCCAGACTGGAAACCACCCTTAGTGCCTGAGGCACGCTATTTTAAGGGTTCTATTGAATTAATAGGAAAAAGATCACATGAGGAAAATGTGTCCTGGCATAAGGACAATTTCTAGTTCCCCTGCTGCCAACTGAAGCAGTGCAAAGTTCAAGCAAAACAGTCACTGCATCACGGTGGCTTCTGCTGCAGGAACAACTCAACTGTTGATGCAGCAGATACTGAATCATGACTTTTAGTCCAAAATATTTAGGATAATGGGCACTACAGTCAAATTACTTTCATATGCTGGCTTTTAAATTGTGGTGGTTCAGCAGAAATATTCAGACAGTAAATATGCTCTCTGAAACAAACTACTTAGGTCATCCCAGGCTACAGTTGTGTCTGATAAAGGAGAAGGATCTTAAAGCATGCAGATCTCTAGATAAGGCTGAAGTTCTCTAGATAAGGCTGCACTATTATGAAATGTCCTGATAAGCTTGCTGGCAGGGAAGTTGCTATAAGGCACAATTCCACTGAGTTACAGAACAGCTGATGACAAAGCCTCTAAACAGAAAAATGAGCAATACATCTATTTAAAGATGTTTGGCTGTCTATTTCTATTTTCTGTTATCTCACTTATACGTAAGGTCATTACCCACAGGAATAACAGATACAGACTAAAAAATGTATAGATCACAGTAATGTCCAGACCCAAAGWGGGATATGATTAACAAAATCTAATCCAGTTGCTCCTGAAAGCAGAATATGAAATAGATCTCTATGAAAAAAATCGCAGTTACAAATTTCCATTAAGGATGCTCTTCAACATAACCACAACCAAATATTAGTCTACTTCTCATTTGGTCCTAATTTCCCTGCTCAGAATCGTTTTATAAACCCTGTTAAACTAAGCAATTCTCCTAAAACTGGCTGTTTCATTTTTAAAAGATCAACAAGATTTTAAGTATTCCTGGGAATACTTAAAATTTACTGTCCATGTCCTGTATTGTCCTATTTACAGGAGTTAGTTATAGGGTGAGGAAATGGGAACATGCAGGTGTGTGGCCTTCAGACTCAGACAAAACAGTATTCACTTATGAACATAAAGAAACACTTGAAGATTTGAGATCCCTGGCTTTGCAAAGAAAATAGTAAATAAAACAAAACACCACCCAAAAATGCAGATAATCCACTTGTTCAGCCAGACATTCCATCTTCTTTCATGAGATGTGAACAAATGATGAACATCTGGTAAGATGGGAACTCACTGAGCTCATCCTACTCATTGCCTTCACAAGTGGTGTTCCACTGGCACAGAGACAGGTGACTGGCTCAGGGAATGGGACTGGTTGCTACTTTTTTCCCAGAATAAATTATAGGAGAACAGCAACATTTTGAGAGAATTGTACTGTACCTCAGGATACCGGTTCCAAAGCCGTTCCAGTTGTTCTGGTAGGAACTTGGCGTGCTGGTGTTCAGAATTCACTGGCATCAGACCAGCAGCTCTCCTCTTCATTMATCTCTTAAAATGTGAACAGTTAATTCTTCAACATTGCAACTGTGACAAACACAGCCCCTTTTATACGGTGAGCTCTGTGGTGTTAACTCCAGCTGGCCTCAGACTGCAGCTCATGCTGGCTCCTCAGGTGCCCCTTTCTCATGCCCTGTGACATGACTGCCCAAGCTGCTTCMCCCATCCATTTGATTCCATTCTTTAAAGCAACTCCTGGAGGGAATGGRGCTCAAAGCATGTTTGTGGTAAATTTATCAGCCTTCAAGTATTACAAAACTACTGCTGAAGAAAAAAGGACTTAAGCCAAATCAAAGTGCTTTTAAAACCATATTGTTTAAGAAAAAAAAAATAATAGGCATCTCTGCTTGCAATCCTATCCAAATCTGYTTAACAATCCTATCCAAAATTACAATTTTGATGAAAAGGCAGAATGGCAAACGTCTTGAACTATGTTTAAAGGATAAAGACAAATCCTCTGTGAGATGCTGAAATCCTGCATGGACAGTAAAGCTCTAATGGGAAGCAGCTCTTTTCCATGCTAAAAGCTTTGATAGCWGGCTGTGCAAGGAGCACTAAGACACCTAAACTAAACTTTCCAGAAATTACACAAAGAAATGGAGAACCACTGAAGCAGAGCTTTCTAAGAGCACCACCAAATTCTCTGTGGTGTGTGGTTCAGGTGAGCAAACCAATTCCAGYAGTGCTAGAACCACATGCTTCATTCTTAGCTTGGTGGTATTTTCTATGCTGCATACCAGAGAGCAACAACTCCACCTGAATTTTTATAAGATTGGAATGGGAATCATGTCTTAGTGATAGAGGAGAATGCAAGTCCTTTGATTTGTTGGGGACAGGAGGGAAGAGGAAGGTTGAAGACTTATAATTTCACAGTCCTTATTAATTAATTTACTGCTGCTCTCTTCAACACAGTTCCACTTAAGGGAAAATAAGCAGTCCCTGTCCCTTTTTAAGAGCCTGACAAAGTACACATTTGTGTGTGCTTTTGTAATCAATTTAAAAATTCAGCTCAGACACAACATCTGGTTTGTGGCAAGATTTCCCTCTCCAAAAGAAAAACTGAATTAGTCTATTATGAATCATTCAACAGTATTGATATTACAATCCAAGCAGAAATAAATGTCATAAAACTACCCAACAGTAAACACTAATGACAGTAGGGGATCTAACTTCACTTTTTTTTTTATCATTATTTTCATGAATGTTTGGCATTCTCAATTTTCTGCCATATCTCCGGAGCATGCACTGAGGCACTCCTTCCTTCCTAGCTCAGTTTATTTTCCATTTGGCATTTCACTCTTGGAATGCAACAAATGGCTAGAAAGGGAAAACTCCCTCTGCCTTAAGAGGTTTGCCAACACTTCAGAGTCTTAGCATAATTCAAAGAAAAATTGTTCTGGGTGGAGAAGRTAATCCCACCAGAGGATCCCCCCAAAACCTGAGTTTACTAATGTGTTCCCTACATTGTAGGGCTCACAACTCTCTCACACACACAAGGTGCTGAGCAGTTTTCAACCCCAGTGTGCAGTGGGATGACTCACCACAATGCAGCTGTTATCACTTATTAAATAAAAAATTTATTCTGAGAATTCATTTGATGTGTGGCTTTGGTGAAAATCTGMACTTTGTGCTGCACTAGAGACCCTGTGTCTGGGTTGCAAGTCAGCAAATGAGAGGTCAAGTTCAAAAGCTTCATCCAGATACAGCTATTAAGCTTTAAAAATTGAAGCTATTGATCTGAATTATTTCAGTTTAGAGACAGGTCTCATAGAAACGTTATAGGAGCAAGGAGCTCTTAAATTTGCCAGAGCACAGCTGGCCAGGGATGTCTATTCCCAGAGACTTRTTTTTACTGAGAAAGAGAAATGCCSCAATGAGTTTTTTTCCCTTGTCTTTGTCTTAACAAGAAAACTTGATTCTCTGGGTACAGTTCTACCAGCTTTGGATTTCATTCTGGGATTAAAACAATACTAGCTTGTATGCCTAAGCAGCCTTTTTTTTCCACAAAATAATAGCAGCAAAAAATCAGTAGATGCTCAAGCAGATGCTCAAAGTTCTAAAAAAACTTGGTAACATCCCCTTCTTTTGCCTCTCACTTCCCAAAAATATCTCTCACTTGAAGCACAAATCATAAGCTTTTTAAAGAAAAACCTAATAGTATGTTTTGTTTTCCTCTGATTTTAAAACTACTCAGAGGCCAGAAGAACTCATAGGAGGCAGAGATCTTTCCCTTATCACAGGAACACCTGCAGCAAGGGCAGAGCTGTGACTGGTGATGGAGCAAGGACTGAGGGGTGAGTAATGCTCCTCCAGCAGCAGCTCTTAATCTTGTTATATGGGGGAATGTGAGGTGATTAGAACAAGAACAGAAGTTGCTGTCAGAGGCACCTCCCAGTATAGGTGCAAACCAAATGTCTTGCAAAGAGCAGAATGAACCTCCTTAGCAATGGCACTGACAGCTGGGCTGCTCCCAAAACACACCGTGGGCACAGGCTGCACCAAGCAATGCTAGCAGGAAAAACTGAAGCGCCCTCAACTTTTCATAAATGCACTCACTCTGATCCAGGCATGCAGGAACGACTCATCTCTGACTGCATTCAAAGCCTGATAGAGCTAGAGAATGTCTGCCAAGATCTATTTAGCTGGAAGCCAGGTGGAGCAGGCAGTATCAGCTTTCAGCAGGACCCTGCACTTATATTTGCATGACTATACAAATGTGTGTTTGTATTTAGAAGAAAAAAAAAAACAGTTGTTATCTGAGGTTTTTTATTTTTAACTTACTTGCCAATAAATAAACCTATTTTTGTGTGTTTCATTTCCTGCATTTATTTTAAGTGCAAGCAAGTGATTAATTGAAGCACAAATTAAAAGGCGGAGTGGGATCCCAAGAATGTCACTTGAAGTTTGATTTACTGAAAGTTAGCAGGCTGTAAGCTCTGATGTGCTTTTATTTCCTTTTGACATTGAAAATATGGCAGCACTTCCACTCCTATGTGCCATAATGGACTGGCCTTAAATTTACTTTTTAAATTATTTTTATCATGCACACTAGATGGTGCTCAAGTTAAAAAATGAATGGCAACTTCGATTGACTTTTCATGAGATTAGCAAAATACATTAACATACTTAYATCCAGAAATCAGGGAAAACTGACTACTCCCCTGAGCCTCTTCCTGACTGCTGATSATTTTACTAAAGCTGTCTTTTTGCTGACTCCTTTCACAATCACTCCTGATTTTTAGTTGCATATTTATGAAACTTTTGCTGTGATTTATAGCATCCTGCATTAGTGAGAGTGGAATGAATGATCTGATTATGTGTACACAGCTGCAAACACCATGGAAATACACTTCACTAGCCATCAGAAATTCAGTCTCTGTGTTCATGACAATACTGAGTTTGTGGAAACATTTGAAAACAGAATTATTTCTTTCTCAGTGATCATATTAGATTAACCTATTAGTTTGTGGAAAAGTTATCATACTTCTTGACATTTCAAGCAAACTGCACCAAGTATACCAAGTGTACCAAGTCACTGACCTTTATCCTAACCACAGTCTGAGTTTTGAGAAAATCAGGCTCTTTTCAAGTAGTGCAGAGAGAAAGCACTCAGCAATTCAGAGTCTGAAACTATTCAATAGGTGTCCAGTCCTGACAAATCCTCCTGAACTGGCAATGATGGAACAAAGTGGTCACAGACACAGGTGAGAACACAAAACTGGTGAGGAGCAGACACTGACAGCAATGCTGAACTTGCCACAGGCATGCAGACAATGAATTAGCAGAAATATACAGATGCTTGAGTCTGGCTGATGRCATTGCATTAATTAATTGGAGATATTTTCTACTTTTCCAATACCTTAATAGCTCTTCATGGAATATTATTTATTTCTGCAGGGTTGATGATTCCTTGGGCAAACCCAGAGGCTGACTTGGGCTGCAGACAGATGGCCACTTGCAGATCTGGCTGTGCAGCTGCAGATGCTTCTGACCTAAGCTATTTTTCTTCCATGGCCATCAGAGGTTTTCCACACTCCCCGCTCTCATTGGCAGTGGATTTACTTGAATCCTCGTTCTCTCATTTCAGAACCACAGAGTTAAGCCTAATTTTCAATCTAGCTTTGAAGCAAACAGCAGTCCATCTATTCTCCCTGCTGAGAGAGGGCAGGAACTTTCAGCAGTGAATTAGTAGCAAGCAGCTGTTTCAGGCTGACATCTTCAGCCAGCATGGCAGTTTGCAAAGTGAACACCAAGCCCAACAACACCAGCTGGGCTAAAAGGCTTAGCTCAGACCAGATACCAGCTCTACTTTTGGAAAAATCATGACTAATTATTCCAGAATTGCAAATCAGTTGTCTAGGAGAAAAGGATATAGGAAGCAAAACTAATTGAATTTTACAGTACTTCTCAAATCCCCCTAAATATTTGATCACAAAACCCAAAAGTGATCTTGATTCCTTTTATCCAACACCTGCTGCTCTGTCACAGATCAACATTAAAAAACAAATGACTCCAATCTGCTGGAAATAACAAAAGGTAAGAGAGTGTCAAGTGCTGTTTGCACAAAGAGGACTGTGCAATAAAGAAGTTCATAAAATCATGAGCAAAGTTCACCTTTATCCTTTACAAATAACATTTCAACTTCCCTGTGTGTATATAATGAAAAAAGCAATGTTTCATCACATACAACCATCCTGTATTTACAGTGTGTTATCCCATCTTTTTTTGCCATGAAACAAAAAGCATTTAACAAATTGTGAACAGAGATCACCATGGATTTAAATGTGGGGAGACGATTWGGAACTAGAAACCCTCACCCAGCCCTTTATTCAGAGAAAAAGAATACATCTTTTTCTTCCTCACATCAGATAACACACATCCTCTGTAGAAACCAGTGACACCCACTGCTGCATCTGTCTAAATACAGACCCTGTATACACTACCAGCTCCTGAATAGACTTTTTTTTCACCCCAGACATTGCCATGAGGCTATAAATCTAGAAAGCATTTTTAAATAATTACAGGAGGATATTAGCCCTAACCTAAAGAGCTTACAGCTTAGCCTACAATCCTTCCTCAGGATTCTTTCTTGCTGTCCAGGGGATTTGCACAGATTCAGCAGTTTGACCAGAAAAGTCCGCATGATTTCATAGAGATTAATTCTACAGTTCCTGTGGTGAGTGTGGAGCTAGACCAGAGCATCCCCAGGCAGAATAAACTCATCTGCTCAGGAAACCATTTCTGTGACTATGCAACTCTGAGATACTATCACCACATCTGAACATGCAGAGAACTGAATGGATAAGGAGGAGTTGTTTTTCTATRATCACTCTGATTCTTTTTCAGGCACAACAGAAAATTAATTGAAAGTAAAGCCCCTTCTCTCATTGAGGAYTTTAGCAATAAGAAAACAGAGGGTTGGAGTACACTGCTGCAGACAGTGCTTTCCTGGGTTGTCAGGCTGAGTGTCTGCCTTTGGTTATGTGCACCAGTGAGTTTAGGCACAGGATTTCGAACAGTACACGTAGGTTGGCCCAGATGGGCAGAAGGCTGAAATCAAATCAGCAAAATGAAAAGAGCTAGTGAATCAGATTTTCTCAAATTAACTGCTATTTAAAAATAATAAGCAACTGCAATTGATTCTTGTTAGTGCATCAAGGGAAGATGGAGAAAATCCAGAGCTAGGCAGTCACTTCATTTATATTCTTCTATTGAAATCTTGCACATTTAATCCAAATGAGCAGTAAACAGAAGAAAGCTACTCAGCATTTAAGCAGTCAGTGTAATTACAGGCTGCCAAGGAATGTGCAATAGGTGCAGTTGAGCCAAACCCTAGAGCAGAACTCCTCTAAAAAAAGCCAGACATCTTGAGATTGCAAGTCTGAAGCAAGTCTCCATTTTTGGAAGGGGAAAATACAAAACCACAAGATCCAAATAGCCAAGAAACTCAGCAGGTTTAAAATATTTATCCGGATTTGAGTTCTGACGATTTGGCCAGTGCACTGTCTAGGCTTATTGAGCTATAAATCCACATCAGATGTTTGCTGCCCTCACCCCAATAGGCATAAATATTTTATTTGGAAGACTATGTAATTTAAAATAAGGTCTGATTATCAGTAAATGAAAGACCAACAGAAAGAAAGGTGAAAAGGTAAGCATAATGRAAAAAAAAATGGCCTTAAATTGAAAAATGAAGGTATGAGGGAGCAAAAATTTCTAGATGTTTATAGCATCTTGATTATAATCTTCCTTTACATCATTCTGAAACATGAGTTTAAATCCAGAGATTAGGGTTCAACAATGCAAAGAAAACATARTATGGCAGGCTTACAGCACCTGAGCATTGATGAAGAAACTTRGAAGAGGAGTGGACCCAAATACACCATTGGGATCCAAATAAACCATTAAATAAGAGGGCTGGCAGTGTATKCCAGTTATGCAGCAGTGGAATGGGAGCATCTCCAGAGGGCTCAGCCCCTCTGAGCCATTTGTTATACTCCAAAGAGCAGCAGAGCCATGGAGCTTTCTTTAGCCACAGAGGAAGACACTCTCCTCCTATGTGTGCCAGCAGCAGCAGCCTGCCAGGCTGTCCCACACTTGAGCTCCAGAGGAAGAAGAATCAGAGTGGCCTGTAGTGTCCAGGACAGTCTGTGTGCAAAGGGACACCCAGCAGTGATCCAACCTTTCCTTCTCCCAGGCACTCAGCAGCAACTGAGCCAAACCCACACACCTGGGAAAGGGCAGCATCATCAGGCTTTCCTTTCTTCTGAACACGTACAAGAAACAAGAAAGCAAGCAGAGACCATAAAAAAAGAAGGAAATACTTAACCATGCCTGAACTGTGCACGTACAAATAGCAGGATGGAGCCTGGGCTGCTTGGAAAAGCCCATCAATCAATACCGGACTTACTGTCACGAATACAGAAAATAAACAATGTGGCAGGATTTTCCAACAGCTAAGATTGAGTCAGGCTCCTGCAAGCAGACTGYGCAACATGACTACCTTACTACAGAATAAATGCATATCCTACGGATCAAAGGCATTCAGTGTAACTTTTCTTAGATTCACTGCCTGATAAAAAGATTAAAATCCCAATGGAAATCAAGACTGAAGGAAAGTAAAAAAATATAGAGCCCTTCATCAATATTATAGTCTTTAAATTTTCATTGCATCTGCCYCAGTAACTTATCTTATTGAAAAGTTAAAGTACGAGAAGTTCATTTTGCCAGAGAGATGACTGGGCAGAGCAGACAGCACAATGGAGGAGTTTGATGAATACAGGAAAAGCAAGTGCAGTGTYCACAGAACAGTAACAGAAAGGACACCTTGAAAGGATGATCCTTCTGTCATGAACAGTTGTACCCATGTAACAAAAGAAAATCACATTCAGTGTCCTAATCTGCTATATCCTGCTAGTTTAATGTTGTATACTCTTTACTTACTTCTTAGCCTCCCATAAATGCCTGTGATTTTTTTTTGCTACTATTATACAAAATGGATTTTTATGAGCCTAAGCAAAATAAACTAGGGAAAGAGCCACTTTTAACCCAAAGGTGATATGAACTGCTTCCTCCACGCTAATAAAACTATTGATCCAGATTACTGAGGAGAAAAACTCCAAAGTAATAATATAGCTAGCCAGCAGGGGAAAAAATCCCTAAAAATAAATTACAGAGTTGCCATGTTCCTCCAGACTCACTGGGACTTAGTTTTGGTGAGGAAATTCTGCACTGACAACTTGGTAAGGAAGAGAATCAGCATCAAAGTCTGGCTCTAAACCTTTTCTTCCAATTATATTACCCAAAGCAATACAGATCAAGATTTATTTCCTGAAGGTGATTCTCTTCCTTAAAAAATTCCATTAAGCCATTTAAAAACAAATGTTCTTTCAACATCTGTGCCAATTTTAATGCCTAAGGAGCATCCCGGCTATACAAAGTGGACTTTGATTTGAGTGTATCTTAAATATTATTGGCTGCAGACAGTTCTTTGGCCTGGCATCTAGGTTTCATCATCATTTAAATGAGTAATAATGAGTTTTAATTTCCAYAAAGATCCCTCTGCTTAGCTTATAAGGAGCACACTTATTTGTGTACACACTAAATGTATATTTGAAGAACCTTTGGTCTTGCCACAGTGGTGGAGAGTGTCTATAATACAACAGGGCCCTAAAGCTCACACAGGATTTTTATGCTACTTTGGTAACACTCATGCATCAACTACTTACCTCGTTTTGTAAAGCAACCATGATGCATCTGAAATAATGGAAAKGTGTCACCATGTCAGACCAGCCTCACAGAAAAGCTTTCTGTATTTACAGTGGTTTACGGAAGTTCTGCATATACCATGGACCAAAACAAAAYTCAGCTTTTAGCAAAATGTCCTCTCCAATAATTTCTGTTTTCAAGTAGACAGCAGAGCCATGGGCTCTTTGGTTGTTTTTTTGGGTTTTGTTTGGTTTTTATTGCAGTGGTGGTTTTTAAGATAATTTTTTTTTTCTGACCGCTTATGCAAAGGAAAGAAAAAACCTATTGTGTCATTTCATTGCTGAGGCTTTGTATGTGTAATCAATCCCTTCACAGTGAACCGAAGAACTGGGAGACTAAAATTATTCCTTAGGTACCTATTTCAACGAGACATGGGAAAAGCTGTACAGCCATACTTTGAAAGCAATGAGTCCCTTGGACCTCCTCCTATTTTACTGAGATTCCTCGTGAGCCTGTCCAAGCCTGCTTGAAGGGATTCCCAGTTCCTCAGCTCTGCCAGCAAAGGACTGCTTCCAGAGATTATCCCCTCCATGGTACCAATGCCCCACACCCAGAAGGACTAGCAAATACAACACATCTTGCCTATTAAATCCAAACACCACAGAAGAACTTGAGCTCTTCTACTAGGATCTACACAGGTGTCCTTGGGGAAGCAGGTGGAGGGAAGGGAAGGAGAAAAAGGTAATCTGTTCTAGAACAAACATTTTAGACAATATTTAGCTTGTGGACCAAGCRTCCTGCAATCCCCAGGACAGACTGGGGAATTAGGGCATAGAAACAGTTGCCTTGAACAAACCTGTGAAGCAGCAGTCCTTATTTCTGTTCAGAAGGCCTTTATATGATTCTTCTCTGRAAAAAAAATCCAATTAATTTGCAGAAATTAGTTTAGATGTCATTAAAGAAGAGGATTCAGATAATGCTCCATATTTACATAGAAGCCACCAGTTCCAGGTGCTATCAAATGAAGATACAAAATTTTTTTACACTAATACCAACTTGAGAAGTTTAGATGGGCCAGTTCACTACAGACTGCAATGCACTGCAGTTCCTAGTATTGCTTTTGTGGGCTATGAGTCCTCTTGCCTAGMTTTCAGTTCAATCCTAAGCAGCCTTCTGGTGTTCCAGTGTAAGGACCAATACCTTGTGTCTCACTTYCCCCAACTTCTGAGTTTTCTCTCCTCATCTCCTTGTTACCTACTTGTCTTTTAAACTCTCATGCACTTCACCAATCTTCAGTCTTTTGACTATTCAATAGTCTACTGTAGAACAGGATGACAGTACCAATGTAGAAATTTAGTTTCCTGCAAAAAGGGCCATGAGTCACAGAGTTTGTACACAAAGACACTTTAATGCAAATCAAATAGTACTGTTTCATTCTAAGGTGCACCACATTCTCAACACTGAGCTTCCCAGTTTTACCATTCCATTAAGAAATTAACTTTTARTCTAAAGAGCAGAAATTTTAAAAGACAACTCTTTAATTTTTACTTTTTTTTATTTAATCAATACAGTATTTCAATACCAACTGTTAAATCTTTATGAGCAACAGAAGCATATTCTGCAAATTTGTTGATTACTATAYAGTACAACCTCAAAACTCTTATCCAAAACCCATGTATTCCAAAATTAGGTTTCCTCCCTCAACATGCAACATTTGAATAAAAAAGTCCTGACTTACTCCAAAAAAATCCACTATGCAGTTATACAAACTCAGATCTTTTGACAACCCCTCTGGCTTATGAAGACACAGGTTTATATAAAGAAGCTTCAAAAGAAAATGAAAAATTAATATTATTTTGCTGAAATTTCCAAAGGATTCTAACAATTCCATTACCATAGCAGTACATATACATAAAGACATTGTGTCCAGTAATATAGTATTTCTGAAGGACTATAATTGTTCTCTGCAAAAGGCTGTGGCATGTTATACTGTGACTATATCAGAAACTACTGTGCAGCCATTCCATTTTATTTAAGCCTTCATAATTAGGAAAGTATCTCTGTTGAAATTATATTTATTAAAAAAAATAAATCTTACTTTAGATTACTAAAAAAGTGCACATTATGTAAGTGCAGGCTCCATTTCACCATTTCTACTCCTTGTTTGTTCTACATTTCACTTCCAATTCCCAGTTTTTCATAATATGCTGCAAGGCTTGGACTGCAGAAACGAAGGCTATATTTGCCTTTAATCAAAACACTGGTTTTAAAGATGTTTTCATATGACCAACACATTTCAGGCAATCTCAAGTATTTCAAAACATTCTTTAYCATCCTACAGAACCAAAAAACTCCACCACTAAGTCGGGGCCTTTAAAAAATAATCTGAAAACAGTATACACAATATTTCAAGAAAGCAGAGCAGCTATAGAGTTGAAAATGGCAACATARACATTTTAAACATTAAAACAATCCTTCTTCTTTTCTGAATGAGGCTTCTGGACACAAAGAGATTGAGCATTTTACATGTTTTTTAGCCCCATATTTGTAAGTAGAGAGGCAAATTTTCAGAAGGATTTCTTATTTAGTTATCAGAAAAATAAATCAYATTGTAAATGCAGTGCTGTTGCTGCCTTGATTCTCTCATATCATGGCAAGTACCAAACTTCTTGTCCTTGCTTACAAGGTTCATGTTTATACTCAGTGTCATTGTTGATGACTGATATATGTTGGCTGGTTTTAAAATAAGTAACTTGGGAAGATTGATAAAGAAGTACAGAGCTCTGATTTGTTGTGGATATACTGTTTCAGTTTACAGAGGAATGTGTCATCTTTGCTTACAGCCAGTGAAAAACATTTTAACTCAACAGAAAGCATGGAATTGCATGATACTGTGATGAGGAGTTTCACAATTCCTACAAATATTTAAATTGTTATGCCCAAACCCAGCAGGAGGAACACAACTTGAGCACATCTTCCATCCACGCTCTCAGCCGAAATTCACAGGTAAATCCTGCACCCGTCTCTGGAGAACATCTTGAGGGACAGATGAAGAGAGAGCAGGTAAAAGCTAAGGTGCAAGGCAGGCATAGTGTGCAGTTTCTCTGTGCACTGTGGGCAGTGTAGGAGAGAGGATGTCTCCCTGCAGCTGCATGCAGAACTGTCGAAGGACAGAGCAGAAGTTGTTCCAGCTATCACTCTCCTCCTTACCCACCCCAAGGCTGGGCTGTTGCAACCTGGGGAACGGCTCTGCTGGGCAGAGGTGGAACATTATTTCCAGTGTATCCAGAGGAAGCACCTCAGCTTGGAGCTGCAAGGGATTATTCCTTACCTTGGCTATTTGATGCAAAAGATAATGGTATCAGGCAGCTGGCTGCTGACAGGGAGCTGTGTTACCAGTCTCTCTCTCCTCAGAGGGAAAGAAAAAATGACTTCACATCAGACTGCTACAGATACTAATACTTTTTGTCAAAAGCAGGAACACACAGAGATTCTACAAAATACTGTCTAGACACTGGAGCACACTGACTAAAAGAAATCATTTGAGTACAAGCTTAATAAGGCAGGGTAAAAAAATCTACCACCTTACAGCTAACAGCACTTGGAAAATGAGTCTGCTGTGTGTGATTTCAGTGATGTCTGAGGGWGACAAAGCTCGTTATGTTCATGTTTTTCATACTTTCAGTCAAACAGATTGCTGAATAATCATGTTCTCTTTATTCTAATGGGTGAGGAAGCTATTATAAAGAAGGTGTTTCCATATGTTGCAGTTAATAAAGGCAATTCTTACTAATAAGAGTAGGTTGTCTCCATTCAGCTATCTGATAAAAAGCCCTCCTGTTTAGAGGAAAATGCAGATCCGGTGCCTAGAAGACTTCTAGAGCTGCACATTTCAGTAGCTACTGGAACGTATTGTAGGTAGATGAATCCCAGGTCTTCTCCAACTGAGTCTGAATCAATGACATTCACTAAAATGTTCAGGGCACTAGGAGCAAGCACTCCATGCCATCAACCTCTCCTTGTATTCATCCTTTTCTTGCTGGTGAAGGACAGTGGACAAGAGCTGGATCCATCATTATGGAAAATCATCAGCAAGTCCCTTCAAGAGGTCAGAGTGCTTTCTTCTTTGAAGAAGCATCTGGGTCACTGTGTCAGGAGCTCAAAATTCTACATGGAGAGTATGGCTAGTTTTAGGCTGAGATCACAGATGCTCTCTGAGACTGAAACAATAAAATGCATGGGGGAAATAATTTTTGAGAGATCATCCAGAAGCATAATATGTCCCTTACATCATTGTCTTTCTAACCACAAAGCTGGGTGCATGCCCACAACTGGATGAAAACCTCACATCTGTACTATGCTGTTGGAGCTATCTTGTAAATGGAGAGAAAAAAGTCTTGAAGCTCGTCTCAGTTTGCTCGGGTGGGTTCAGGGTTTGACCACATCTTTAAATGCCTTATGGAGTCCAATCCTACTGAAGGACAACTTGCCTCAGATGATTGATATATCCCAACTAGGTTCACACAGCAGTGCTCCACACTGGATTTCTCTGGATTTCAAAGTAGGGCAGAGATTGTTCACCTATAAGTACCTGAGTAGAAATAAAAGACCTGCCTCTGTTGCCATTCCCATCTTCAGGGAGACTGACAGTTTCCTACAAGAAGTTACAAAAGGCACATCATCTCTCCATGGTAAGTATCCACCTGTAGCCTTACATTTATGAATTCAAAGCATTCTGCAAGACCTCTTTATCCAGACATATAAAAATGTAGAAATTATTTTGTGGAGAGACATTACTAATAGGAAATAAACTGTTTCTTCATGTCTTCTGGGAATGGTGTTCTGCTGGTTTTCACTATTCAGAATAGGCTTCAAGAAATGCAAAAAACATCCAAAGAAATAGGCAGATGCTTTCAAATACAGACACAATGGGACCAGTTCCTACACATGCACCTAGTCTGGCTGGATATTTACTGTCACACATAATACTTTCCAGGATTTTAAACACAGCTAATATGGCCAACATTTTCAAAATTGAACACTAATGATGGACATTTCCTAATTCAGTCTAAGTTTCAGAACTGCTGAACAATACCTTGTCCTTGTGGACATTCAGTATAGAAAATCAAACCCAAGGTGACTCAAGCCAATATTGAAAAATATGAACGCTCCAAGTTTGCAGTTCTGTTTGAAAATGCAACACCTCAAGGCTAAATCCCATTTTAAAGACACTGCAATGGTTTTGAAAGCTGCATATTTTTGTTGAGCCACAAGAAGGCATTGACAAATGTGATGGGTGCACTCTGCATCCATTCAGTGGAACCAGTGCAAAGAGCCCCTCCCTGACCAGCCAACACTGTTGTCTGGGAACAGAGGGAATCGGGGGTAGGCCTGTACAGTGAAGCAGAAGTAGCCCTGGCAGAGATGAGGGAAAACAAGAGCTGCTGTTGGATCCTGCCCAGAACACAGAACCCAGCCACAATATGTCCACACAACGTTTCTGTCACAGAGATGAGGGAAGTCTTGTTATGTCTGCATTCACAATCAAACATGATTTTGACATTATTATGGTGCTGATGCTGTTGTATCTTCAGTGTATGATGGGTCCTGGCTCTGTTCGGGCCTGCCTATTTTTCATGAGAGACTTTGTCTTTGCAATGATCGGAGAACAAGGTGCTCTGGAAGCTCTTTTCAGCTGTGACCTGGTGAACTTCTTACGGATTTTTCTGTAAGGAGGGAAGGAGGAAAGGAGGGAAGGAAGAGAGAGACAACAGAAGAGATAAATCTCAGTCTTTACCAGAAGACTGCACAAGAGCCAATAACAAACATAACAAATACTCTTACCAGAGCAGGAAGGCTAGTTCATGGAAAAGAGACTTGCAGTCAACAAGAGTCAGCCCTGTCCAGCAACTGATGATTCAGAGTTGTCTGATAATGGTTCATCGAAAAGTGAATTGGTGTTAGATAATACTTGAATAATAATATTTAATTACATGAAATTTTGGGCCAGAATGCCCAGGTAGTGAATCCTCACGTGTGGCATTGATACTGGAATGAAGGATTACAGAAGAAAGGACTATGTTAGCACTCATGAATGTGCTACCTCTGTAAAAGWGGGAGCAATAGTTGTTATTTACACTGTACCACTTCCACAGATGATACATGACCCAGAGCTCTGGGCATTTTTACTAGGGCCATTCAAATGCAGTAAATTCATTTTCATTTTTGACTTTCAGCTGATAAATGAAACATATTAACTCCAGGTGGCCATGTTGTTTGTATTGTAATCCTAACTATCCAAGGACATTTAATTTTGAAGCATAAAGACTTGCTATGTTTCAACTGCTCTGTCTCTTTACTAGTATAAATCAACAACCACAATGCTGAGGGTATCCAGGGTATGGTATCAGAAACGGCACACACAGAGTATGCCAAGAACCATCTTCATTGACAGAGACCTGAACATTAGATGCTGCTGGAAAATGACGTATTTTCTTAATTTACTGAAGAATGGCAGCCTTTGTTTCGGTAGTTTTACAAATTTTAGGGATTTTGAGCTTATGGAAATGAATTAAAGCAAACTGAGGCCTCTAATAATGAAACCAGGTTTTCTAATTCAGACTTTTGACTTGAAAATGTGACCTACAAACTACAGGGTGATGAGGTGCCTACCTGCATCAAGGTTCTGAGATGGTAACTCAAGCAGTGGTTTTTCCCTTTCATCTAAGTGGGCTGTTACCTATGAAACTGAAAAATGGTGGCACATGACATTGAAAATACATGATCAGCTGTAAATAAATTCTATTGAATTCTAAAATAGCAATTGGTATTTTAAATTTCAAACACTAGTTTGTTGCTAGTTAGTTGCAGGTTGAGTGCTCCCCAGGGATGTAAGCTTCCATGTTAACTGGGCCACAGAAGAGAACACAAGGTAAAAAAAAACAAACATGCAAAAAGCAGAAGAATATACTCTGCTATTAGAGGTTAAAGGGAGCCTGAAAAATACATCTATTTTGGTTAATATATTTTAAAGCTTCAGAGATGTATTCCCTTTTGAAAGAAGGATATCTTCATGTCCTGGAATACCAAATTAGGCTTTAGCACCATTCAGCAATAAGCAAAACAGAAGAAAAGAAAAGGAATCACCAGAAAGTTCAGTTTCAGCTTTTCAAACAATCCCACTGAGGAAAAAAAACCTTATTGCTTGAATATTCACTTTATATGGTCATCATAAATTAGGCAAAAATATATATTTAATTGATTGCAAAGATATAGCATACCTTCCAGAATGGTAAAAGCATAGAAATGTAATCTCAGACTGGCAGAAATGTATCTATCTAAAATAATTAGATAGCCAGGCTTTATGAATACATGTGAATAGACAATAGCTATTACCCACACTGATCACTAAGGGGGACCATCTCCACAAAACCTTACAGAAGTATTTGTTTGCAAAACTTTATTTACAGAAGGAATGTGGTCATTAATCATTTGAGAAGCCCAAGGTTCAAATAATACCAGATCATTGCTTACTTTTCTGAATTTTTAATAAGGCAACTTTATAAACTGCCTAGGGGTTCCTGCTTATGAAAGTAATTTGCAGCTGGCACTGCATGTAAGGACAGTAAAGGATTTGAGATTACAATTTGTCATTATTTTGTATGGACAGTAAAGTAAAAGATACAGGTATTCCCATTAAACATTGGTTCAAAACCAACACAAAGAAAGGCAGAACAAAAAKGTCTTCACATTATTATATCAAGCAAGCCACAAACAGAGTAAACTTCTCACTGAGTATGAATGAAACTAGCTCTGCATACTCTGTCAGAAAAAACTAATCTGTTAGGCACTCTTAAAAGGCAATCCAGCACTTCTGCTTAAACAGGATTGTGAAAATGCTTCCAGAAATTAGCTTTCTGGGATACAGCCTTTCAGAAATAAAATTGGAAGAATGGAAATTTCCACTG
Source organism: Cardinalis cardinalis (assembly GCA_014549065.1). Lineage (NCBI taxonomy): Eukaryota > Metazoa > Chordata > Aves > Passeriformes > Cardinalidae > Cardinalis > Cardinalis cardinalis. Next base: position 2,237,986 of record JACDOX010000023.1, read on the forward strand.
ACTACATTACATGTTATATTTAAACAATCATTTCTCTAAAAGCCAAAACTGTTCTTTTTACCTCAAAAATTATAGAAGGTGGACGGACTGGATTCTTTACACTGAAGAATTTAGCATCTAAATTCAGTCTAGCCTTTTGAGATGCATTCATCGAGTTTCATAATTCTTCAGAGTCTTTTTAACACTTAAACATGCAGGTTGCAATAATAGCTGACAAAAGACAGGATATTCAAAGATAAATTTGTTGTCACCCATTCACTCATAGCACTTTGCCCTCCCCCAAAGATACACTGAACTAAGGGCAGAGTCAATTTTAATGCTCAATTTCCTGTCCCTCTTTCAGTTAATACCAGCCATATGTTTTAATTATATAAAGCTTTTATCTGGCAATGGCAATAAATGGCTTTAATATCTGTATCGTTAGTAACATCCTTTGCAGTTGTTAGGACAGATTAATTGCCATTTTCCCTGTTTTTTTTCTTTGACTTTTGTACTAGTTCTTGAAGCATGATGCATTACAGGCTTGAAATACAAATTCAAAAGTATTTTAAAGCCTTTCCTTTGAATTTATAGCCTTCTTGAGACCAAAGGTATGAGAATAAGCTAAATATTTCATAGGGAATCAGTATATAGAGCCCAATGTGCTCATTTTTAAGTAAAATGTGATGCACTGGTGTAATGTAGGAATAATACACATTTTTTATGTCTGTATGACACTTCAATTATTAACTGCAGATAAAGGTACACAAGACCTTTGGCACATAGTCAGGGAAATATGGAAATGTATATAAGTCTTACTAAAGGTCTAGATGAAAACCTAATGGTTCTGTTCAAGTTTCCTACACAGACTGGAAGCTCATGGGCAGAAATAATAGTTAGGCTGTACAGGGCATTTATGCCATGCTTAAAATTAATCAGGCGAGTCATTATAATTAACCAACCCTTTCTCAGGATCCAAGTGTGTTCCATGTAACTCACCATCTGCTGAAGTGAAGCACAATCCTATATAATCTATTCTGTCCAGATTTCTCAGGAATAGGATAACTGGGAGCAAAATTTCACATTTGCAAAAGCTGACTCAAAGTTCCCTTCTCTAATTCTGCCACACACTAGAACAGCATCAGTTTTTAAGCTTGAATCGAATAAAGAGAGGCCTCCAGCTTGCATTAGTCAAGAATGTGTTTTCAAGCCTTTTCTAGTAGGGCTGGAAGGCATTGCCTGCTTTAAGTTTGTTGATACAGACTGTTACTGTGCTATATATATATAAACTGTTGTGCATCCATGTTGCCTCCTCTGCATTGGACTCAGAGTTGTGATGACTACACTGACTTCGGTCTTATCAACTGTATCAACAGGACTTAAGAAGCAATATTAAATAAATACAAGTTATGCAAGACCTTATACAGTGAAAGAAATTAATTGCATGCAAATGCCTGCTGATATTTCAGCAGATGACAAACCTTGTTTTGAAAGAAACCTTTTCCTAGGAATTGCTTTCAACATACATGCACTTTGAAATGTCCATAATGCTTCTTAAATACCAAGGTCCAACATTGCTTTTGGTGCTCTGTTTCCACTAAAAATACACTAATGATCTAATACAGACCTGGCTACAGAGTCTGAACCTCAAGGACACTGTTTTGTTTTCCTCACTCTCTCTAAATTAGTTCGATATTTTTGCCTGAGTCTTTCTTAGACTGATGCCATTTGAGCAACATCTTCATATGTAAGGACTGGTGCTGTGGAAATGTATTGTTATCCAATAGTTGGTAGCACAAGGAACAACCCCAGGCCAGCAGCAGGCATAAGAAAACTGATTTCCTGCACAATCATAGTAGAAATTCCGTATAATCTCTCCATTGGGGTGAAGTATTCTGCTATGACTTTCCAAGTGTAAACAGCAACATAAATGTGCTAGATGAATAAATACTGCCAACGTTGGCAGAATTTTGTGTTCTGGCACAAATTATGTGTGAAACTTGCAATCAGTCTAACCACAGAGCCATTCAGAAAGAAAACAAGGAAAAAAACATTTTCTAGAGAAATGTTTGTGAAGTTGCTGCTGCTCCAGGGCAATATAAATTTTGTGCAATGTAAATTTTTGGTGTAAATTCAAGATCACTTAGAAAAAAACAACTATTTAAAACAATAACCAGAATTCCTTGGTGGTTATTAGATTAAGTAATCACTTATTTCTCTAAGGGCTTCTTTTATCCAGAGGTATATTTTAACTATTCAGTGAATTACATTACAGGAGGGGGTATTATCTTAGAAAGCTGATAGGCTTTTTTTWAATTTCAACAGGTTTTAAACATAGTGAAATGCCATGATGTGTGCAGTGCTGCTTGCTGAAAGAGAATTTAACTGTGATGAAGCTGTAGGCGCATCCTTAGAAACCTGTTATGTTACTGACTGAAGGACTCACAGCACTTCCTATATTCTACCTGTGTGCAAATGACAAGTATTTTATTTAACTCTTTGGCTTGCTGCTTTAGATTTTGTTTTCCTCCTCAATACTTTCAGGATGAACCTTTCCCATATTGCCTTAAAATTTTAATCGAACCTCAACATGACAAAAATGAGTTAAAAATAGTTTTGGAAGGCAGAAGTGGGTTGACACTGATACACCTTTTAAAAATAAGGGCCTTAGGAAATGTTAATTTATAAAAAACAAAAGGGAAGACTTTAATAAGCATGGGACTATTGGAAGGCTGTTGCCATGAGCCACATAGCTGCATTATAAAACCCATACAGATGGCAGATAGAGTGATATAACCCTTATGAGATTAAAGAGGTGCTGCTGTAGAAACGCCAACATTATTTAAATGTTTTAAGAGCTTATCTTATTTTTCTCCTCCTAGCATGGAAATGTTTTCCTTTGCTAGTGTTTATCTTCCAATATTTTATCAATATTTATGGAACAAGACTGTTCTCTATGAACAATAACTTTTAGACACATCAGTTACAAATTACAGCATCAGRTCCTCCTAAGCAGCTTAAGATAACGTATTTTTTTCAAGTACTGCATCACCTTGAGGGCTGCTCTAATGTTTTGTGTTTCAAAGCAACAACTTATAGCGACTACGTATATATAGAAGGCCATTAATAATGGGGCTAGAGCATTTTCTTTATTGGGAGGAGAAATCCCAGGTCAAGGGTTTAAAGCACAGACTTCTGTGCCTGTGTCATGCCTAACCGACTGTATGGCACAGGCCACCTCTGTCTCTTTCTACCTGCTGCTGATTTAAATCAAAATCACCTTGGAGAAGAAACCAAGTATTTATGTGCATTTCCAAAGTGCCTAGAACAACAGGTCGGTCTACTATTGAAATTATTTCTATACAGTTTAATTGCAAACAACTGTCATGGCTTTTGGAATAATCAACTAGTTCAACARATTTTTCCATATTTTCATTTCCTCTGAAAATATTCCATTAATATTCCAAAGGGGTTTGGTAGAGATGGAATTAAAGAAACATAAATTTCTACTCTCAGCACTACTATTCCTTTTTCCATTGAATACTGGAACTGAAAAACTTCTAACCCCTAAGAAACATTATGAAGAGATGCTGTCATACACTGGTCATCACATGATGAATAAATCTCCATCCCAGCAATCAGCACTGAGAYTGTCTCACAGTTCACCTGTGAGATTGGTATTTAGCACCAGGAGGCTAAGGTTACCTACTGCTGAGACAGCAAATGTTTACACAGCAGTTTGGGTGCAAGGCTGGCTTCTCACAAAAGCCAGAAGCACAGAGGCCCTACCAGGGGTAGAAAGAGTTAGAAAACCCCTTGATCTAGTTGGTAGGAATGATGGACACCACAGAATGAACCTGGACTTGCCCTGTGTTTTGGGTGGAGCTTTGTGAGCTCAGCAGGGACAGCACCTCACGCACAGCAGGGATGATGGCAGAGCCATGCACAGAGCTGTGTTTCCCAAACAGTCCTTCCCTCAAGGAAGGGAGAAAAACCTGTCTTTGAATTCATGGCATTTCACCAGTATCCARCTTTGTAGACTGGAATAGAACTACTAAGTCCTAGCAAAGGAAGCTTGATGGAATGGGTAAAAAAGTAAATTATTCATCCTCCTTCAGACAAAACAATGGCTCAGGCTACAACAGACTTGAAACCTGAGCTACAGAACAGCTGCTCTGCACTGTATCTGAAATTCATTAGCCTCCCCTTAGTTGCCTTACCCTGCAGAGCCTGCAAGGCAGGAAGTCTGCTTTATCCAATAAAGAGTTGCTTAACCTCTCCTCCCTGGGAGGGAACACACAAGATCACTGCAGATGAGTCAATACACCAGCACTCTGGGAATCCAGGGAGCCAGAAATCCTTCCACAGCTCACAGGCACAAACACCAGCAGATTTCAAGGCAAATCCTTTATTTTTCCTAACTATCTCAGCAGGGTGAAGATGAATTCCTACTCTACCAAGAGGAATTTTCAAAACCATCCATTTATTCTGCAGCAGGATGACCATTCTGTATATTGATTAAACATCACCTGCTATGAGATGAAAAATTTACCCACCTGGCAGCAGGTGGGTATATATGTATATATAATTTTTCCTGAGACAAGCGAGAACCTAAAGAGAAGGTGCACCAGAGTGAGCTGGCTAACAGAGGAACACAATGTTTTTCTCAACTACTCCCCAAACACCTTGCATATTAATTCACAATTCCAGCATTATCCCAGACTCTAAGATGACAAAAAGGTACAGAGCATATAATTTCTGTTTCTAGCCTTGAGCTACAAGGATTAAGTGCCATTTCCCCAGCAACATTAAATACTGCATGGAAAACTTTCAAAAATGTTGTGTCAACTAAACATGCTTATTTAAGTTCAAGATAACAGAAAACTTCCTATTATATTTTTCATAGGAAAAAAAAAGAGACACTACACTTCTACAATATTATTAGTATTTTTCTGTCTTTCTTTTCTTATCTTGCTTATTCAATGACGTTTTTGGCCTGAACACTGTGCTTTACAATATTACAGCTTATAGTATTACCTGAGGCTCAAAAAGATTGACAATATGCTTTCATTTTATCAATTATGCATACACTTTTCCTGGAATAACATATGTACCAATAGGGTATATTTGGAGGAGGTTCTTGGCATCCTGGATACTTGCTATTAAGCAAGGGCTGAAAAATAAAAATTATTCAGTCTTACCAGAAACAGTTGGAGAGCCAAATTTCCCTCACAATCCCATCCCCTGGGGCATTGCTTCACACCATCAACCTCTTGCATAATCAGCATTTCTCTACACACAGAGGCTCCAGTGCAGAATATGGATTAGAAATCTGTAGTGTGACATCGACAGTGGAAAGCTTTGCCACAGAATGATTTGATGCTGATCTCTAAGGTCATTTTCATGTCAAAGATTGAAGATTTTTAAAATTTTTTAAAAATATTTATGCAACCAAAGGTCAGTTCAAGTWCATTTTCTGCCATTCATCCCGCTCTCCACATTTATGGCCAGACTTTTCACATCAGTATCTCATAGTTCTTGTTGGACTGGCTAATCAAAAACTGCACAGCATCCTAAAGAGTAGGTGTACACCAATACCACTCAAGCTTACAGACAAAATGGTGGAGCTAAAGAAAGGCTGAATTAAATTACTTGTCTGGTGTCTCACAAGAGGCAACCTCAGAATTTTAAAGTTTGGATCTGTATTTYCTTCACAAGAAAAACACTTGAATAGTATTTTGTCAAGTAAATGTTTTAGCCTCTACTCATAGCACAAGTTACAAAAACAGACAGTCGAATCTCCTTAGATGTTTGACAAGAGCTGTTAGTTATCTCTGTGATTGACTTTCACAGTCACAGTCAATATGTTCTCCCTGGTATTTTATATTTAAAATGCCTATGTAGTTACTTATGCAAGCTTTTTTCACAAAAAGGGACCAACTAACACTTGTTTTTCCACAGCCTTACCTACATTTATGGCAGAGGGTCATGAATTTAAAAAAAAACTCCAAATTTTCAGGGAAAGTACTGAGAATGAATGATTAAATACAAACAATGAAATAYGGACTAATTCAGAATTAAATCCTCTATCTGTAATTTGAAATTAAGACTTGGATAGAGGACAACTTAGAAATTAAATTTAGTGGGCAGTTCTGTGTGAATTTTAAGACTGTGAGGATCATTGACACCATGTTTTTGAACATACTCACCACAGTACAATTTTATRATCTTTTTTGCTATTTAACTTCAGCAACAATGTATTCACACAGGACTTGCATCATTTCCCTGCCTACATGTACATTATTGCTGTGTATTTCTCTGCTTTTAGATGAAATAATTCCTAACTCTGTGTCCAGCCTCTATGAGTTACTGCTCACAGAAATGATAAAAAGTGAAAAAGTGAAAAGTGATATTGAACAGTATTTGAGGATTACAATCATCAATATCTAAGATCTAATGTGAGAAACTATCATGGTTTATGCATAGGAATGGTGAGAGGGGACTAATTTTAGCCCTAAGCTGATGTTACTCTAGCCTCACTATAGGTAACAATTGTATAATTAATGTTATCTCTGTCTTTACTTTGRTATTAAGCATGTTGGTCTGACAAGTTTGCATTTTTATTTTGCTTTGATTGTTTCCCAGAGYATTGCCAGAGAAATTGGCTTCCCATACAAAGATGCTTATTTATAGAAAAATTTCTTCTTGTTCAAAACCAAATTRGTTTTAACTCCCACAATAGAAGGCAGCCAAATATTACAAGATGACACATTCCCACTGGRTATGTGGATTTAGGAAAAAGCTAAGCAGCAAGCTAACAAAAAGCTAAGCCCTAAGACTTTCAGTTAAAACGTTCGATAAAGAGGATTGGGTTCAGCTACATCAAATCCTCTGTGCAAACACAAAAAACAGCTTCTGAAAAAAAACCTTTTGAAACCTTGCCAACCATACTCCAGGAAACTCTAAATTTGTCAAGAGCCATAAGAAAACAGGTTAAAAGAACAGGTTAAAGATGCATGGYATCCCAACCCAACCTCAGACATACAGGGTCTATTGGGGGCTATGTGATGTACTCTAGCTGATGGACTGAGCTCAGGATTGGATTTAAGGGCTTTGCTGAATTGGGTCTGGAAGGTCCAGCAAAGAAAAAAGGATTTTTGGAAAAGTCAAGTGCTTTTATAGGAGCTTCTCCACCAACATCTATGTTTAAGGCAATCCTTAATGCATTTATCATCTCTGTGTTTCATATAAGTTGTTGAGGTTTTCTTTCCCTCCCAAGTTTCCCAAGACAACAAAATTTTACAAAAAAGCTTTTTTTGGAAATTGTATTTCCCTTCCCAAATATAAAATTTTCTGGCTATTTCTGCACCTGCTGTATGAATGTGAGAGAACATTTGTCAACAGCAGCGGAGGAGATTGCAAGTGGCTAAGTGACCCTTCTAAACGTGCCTTTGTTTTTTAGCTGAGCCGTGTGAATTAGCCACATTCAAGCTCTGACCTAAGATGCATTTACAAAGCAAACTTTGGTATCTAAGGCCCCCTGGAGAGGCAGCATATTTGAATTTCTGCTCACAACAGGGCAGGATCATTTCACAAGAGCCAAAAGTGTGACTTTTCAGGCAGCAGTAACTAGGTCATTTACAGCCATCTGTTCCTAGCCTCGGCCTCCCTGCGGTCATCACCAAAGCTCTGTGCTAATTAATTTTCACCTGCTAATCAGYGCAGACAGCCCTGAAACTAACAAATCATCCAYTTTCAGTCAACAGCTTCTGGATTCYTGTGGGTGGCATTTCCRTGAGACTTCATTACCAATAAAGGTAAGGAGTTTTCTTTGAAAGAAGATGCCCTCTAAGGCTTCTGACCTGCTCCGTGTGGAGCAGTGCTCTGGGAGAATGAGAAGGATTCATCTGATTCTTCAGAACAGGTGTTATCTGTTCTTTGCCTCCAAATCTTCAAGCAAGCACTTAAGCRCCTTCTTAATTTTGTGTCTGAGGAGCTAGGTATATAAATACTTGGAGATACAGACTTAAAAGASCCGACTGACATGTCATGGGAGGTCTGTGAGGAAGCAGCAAACTGGATCATGGTTTTCCAGGTCCTAGGCAAGCGCTCCCAACACTGCAACATCCTTCCACTGCCATGTGGCTTCAAACAGAGCAAGCACCTTACTRCAGTGCCACTGAAACCATTTTAAATGGTGAGAAGGTTAATCCACAGCTCCAAAGCAGAATGATTGTATTCCATTTGCTTTGAAGACTGATAAAGCAAACCCCATAACAGTAYGTGTTTTTCAAACCTCCCAGCTCTGTCCAAAGGCACAACTTACACTGAGCTCTGAGGGGTTTTTGTGAACATGTTTKTCTTGTATATAGCCATGATCCCCTTAGTTAAAAAAATATTCACATTCTTCAAATGAGTTGTTTTAGTTCCAYTGAACAAACCTACTTTTAAAAACAAACATTTGCATTATCACAATAGTGCTACTTTGATTTAGTAGGTACTGTAAAGGGTCCAACAGGAAAAAATCATGTAGGTAACTACTGAAAGAAAAAAATGTCTTTAGATCCGTGAAAGCTGCTCAATGAGAAATGAATAGTAAGAGATTATGATCTAGTTTCTATACTGCTGCTTGTGAATCCATATCACAGTACCTCAGCTGGGACTCAGAAAAGTAKGGTTTATAAGATGTGAACAGTGCACAGCATTCATGAATAGACCACAMGAAATAAGATCAAAATAACATTTCACAGAAACCATTATGCCCTCTCATGAGCATATAACAGCTTTGAATGGAAGTTAACCAAGTAGGATGGTTCCTAAACTGTAGCAAGGACAATTCTTCCCCGAATTCTTCACACACASTATTGTCACAGAGACTGGAGAGAGCTGTAGGTTCACCAGGACTCAGACATGGCAAATCAATAAGATATTTGCAATCCTATCAGCAGGGATTAAACAGAATTCTAAGGGATATATTCTGTAATCCCTGCTTTTCAAGATGCATGACAACTATATAATACAACAGAAGTAAAGGAGATGGAAAATTACATCCTTAAAGGCTGATATRGCTTTTTGTTAGAGAGCTGGTGCATCACATCGTCAGGCTTGCAGCTGATGCTCCAAGAGTGCAGCCAGGCATCTTCTTGCAGCTGGTTACAGGACTGGRGTCTAAAGGCCATGGTGCCATGCAGGTAAGGAATGACTATGCCCAGGATCCAAGTGTGGTGTAGTKCAAAACAAGGATCAAATCAAAGTGCCTCATCTTTACAAAAAGCAAAGGCCAAAAATACCTTTTTTTGTTTTGGCACACAATTTTTTTTGCAGAGCTGGGGCCAACTGGAAAAGAAAGAGTAAACATACCCATGGACATTTGAGTGATAGGAATTGCACATGTGAAGAAGAAGAGGGAGCAGAACAGTTAGCACTGGGACTCTGGCTCAGATGTAGACCTGCAGCTCTGCAGTGTGTATCAGACCCCAGGCACCAAAGCCTTACTCCTCCAGTTTTCCCTTTTCTCCTGGCAACGTGCTGCAACTCAAGYACTGTGCATGACCTTGCCTAAGCCTGGATTAAAACACACGTGGGAGAGAGGGGGCAGGGGCAGGTCACCCACAACTCTTAACTYGGGCTTTGGTTCCAGCAGGCTTTCAGTTTGTGTTTTCAGGTACAGGGTGGGTTTTCCACGGATAAATCTGCACTGCAGAGAGGGCCAGCAGCACGTGCAGGAGCACGAAGGGTGATGAGCACCAGCATGGCTCTCCCCCACTTCTGCATGAGAAGCAGACCACTGACAGCACAGCAAGACTCAACATTCTGCAGAAGCTGGTTGTCAGCCTCACATTCTCTTCTTTCTCGACATGCAACTTTGGATTTTAAGCTTTTTTTTGTGTGTGCTATGAGACATGCATAAATAAAAATGAGTGGTACCAGGTAATTATCACAGCAGTTGTGATATCCTTACATAGCACCTCAACAAATCAAGGGAAGATTTTGCCTTTTGGAGACAGAATAATGAAGTGAGGGATAAGATAATTGCCTATATAATGCTGCCACAGGGATGCCTCTCAAATCATTTTATCAGCAAAAAAAGGAAGCCATGTCTGCTGGTACCAGCTAAAGATCATGTTCTAATTTTAGCAGTTGCAGTTAACTCATTCCCAATGGAGTTGCACTTACCGTGAGAAGGTTTCTAACTGCTTCAGCACTGAAAGGAAACAAGCATTGAGTCATTCAACTGCAGATCTATATGCAAATATGCTTTTTGGCCCATGAAGGGAAAGCACATAGAATCCGCTGCCATAGCGCAGGCAGCCAAACATTTCCACACATTTCTTATAACGCAAATGCTGAAAAAGAAATAAATTCATTTACCAGCCAGTGTTTTAGCTGTCCCTACACAAGTGTGATCATTGGCATGCACATGCACTCTGTTAGGGACAGAGCGTGTGTATAGGAAATAGAGGCACACTGCATACCTAGAATTGGTGAGAAAAGTTTTTGTCAACAGATATATTCCYCTTGACATTGAATGGTTCAACAGTAATATTATTAATTTGACTCAAAGGTTATGTTTGTATCATATACAACTCAAGATATATTAAGCCAATATATTAGAATGTACTAAGGTTCTGAAGACCATAATGATCAATTTTTTCAATTCTTAACTCCCAGAACAGCAATTCTGTATAAAGAATTTAGTTCCTCACAATATGGTAATTTTCTCTGTTGAGCTCTATTGGGCCTACAATAGAACCCACATCACCCAGAAAAATTCCTTATAGAAAAGCTGATTTCGTACAAAGAAATAAATAAAATGCTTTATAATTAGGAGACTTCTGGCTTACCCTAAAGCATGCACATAGTGCTAGGAGAATCCCAGTAATTCATATCTAAGGATATTTTTAAAAAGTAGGGACACTCTTCTGGTGAGCAKTGATAAACATGAGGCTCTTTAAGGAGTGATTTTTTTCAATGAACTATGTAAACAGATTTGCACTTCAGAATAAAATCTTGAGGAAGTAATTTCACAGTAGGGAGAGAATTTCTTTTTCATTTGAAAAGGATACAAATAAAKAAAAATACAAAAATAATAAATCTAGTAAAGGTCAATAAAATTACGATGTAATGTCAAAAGGTAAGTGTTCTCAAAACTGCCATATGGTTTTCTGCCTAGATTAATCCCTGCCTGTGTCTGATCAGGGGCAAGGAAATCCCATGGGAGCTGGTCTCACACAGGCATCAGGAGGGTTTGGAATGAAGAGTGCAGGTTGTCCCTAGAGATGAAACAGCAGAACTGGGGACCTCTGTATTCATTGGCAAAATTCACTGAGCATGCTGACAGTATTCAGAAGGACATCCACATACAGACATAACAAAACTCATGAGGGTGATCCCTTCAAGGCTCTAGCACGCAGACAGATGGAAAAACCCTGTCTGTCCCCCAAAGTGGCCGTGGGCTGTAAGGACTGGGGCTCAGCACCRTGTTAGTGTGCAGCCAGCTCTGCAGGGGCAACCGGGCTGGGAAAGAGGGAAACACAAATGGGAGTTCTGCAGCCATTTCTCCCCAGATGTGCAGAAACTGATAAACAATGGGGGAGGAAATAGCTTCCAAATAGTTACAGCTTAAAAACAAAGCTGAAATGTGTGAGGATGTACATTACAACTGATATAAAATAAATTCCTGTTCTATTCATAAGGGCAGATTAGCACCCAAAATTATATTCAACTTCAGATGTAAACTCCAGTCCTTATGTTTTCATAATACACAAGTTCACACTAATTTTTAAGACTACCTGCAGGCATTGTTGAACTGTGACCTGATTGTAGAGAGAAGGGCACTGCCCTAAAATTCTAGGGCAACTCCAAGGGTTACCATGGAAAGCTTAGATGATAKATAATTCCCATAGTTATTTTCACTGCTCTTAATATTTCACATCCATTGCTACAAATATCTCAAATATGTGAGCAGTTAGATACAGAAGAGTTAGCTTTACAGAAATAATACTACTGCTTAAATTCAGACAGTAAAGRATGATTATTWAMATTATTATTAATAAGATTTCTTCTYAAATTGAGTGATAAACAAATATTTAATAAATAGATATTTATAAATAGATATAAATAGATAATAGATATTTACCTCCTACAGATATTTATAGATAATAATGTTATTATTATAAAAATATTTATAGATAATAGATATTTACCTTATCTATTGATAAATAATAAAATTGAGAATTCTCATGTGCATCTTGGGTTTGATTAGCATGGAATAGACTGGCACCTCCTCTTTTAGTCTAGGAGAAATATTATTACACTTTTTTTATTTTCTCCGCAAATATCAACAATCTATTACTGGCTTTTTAAGCTAAATTTCTGCAAAAAATTTATCCTCTAGACTCCCTTCTTGATATTTTATAGAAATGTGCATCTTAAGCATTAATCCAATAGACAAAAAAAATATTTTAGGACAGAGAAATGAAAATTGTTGTGGACTGTTGCAAACAATACTGAAAAATATTTCCTTTTTTTCAGGCTTCAATTACACTGAAAAATATTTTTCCTTTTGCTATAATTAGCATGTATCTCTCTCATATGTATTTTTAATGAACAAATTGACATGATAAAACAGACTGATCCTGATGGAGCACAAAAAAGTTCCCTAAAGACCCAGTTGTGACCTTAGATGGGGCGATTATTTCTGACCTGAGTGTTCAGAACATGTTCAGAACTAATGGCTGCTCCCTGGCAGCTCATTCTTATTTGTTGCTTTTTTTTGGTTTTTTTTCCATTCTGTGTCAGGACTGGGTAAATTTTGTGCTGCTTTTTCAAACATCTCCTCCCTGGTCATCTCTTCCCATTGCAATTATATTGCATTCAACTTGGCATTTCAACTTTGTCCTGGCAGTGCTGAGCTGTGATCGATCTCCTATCACAGGACAGGCTGCCTGGCAGGGACTGCTGTCTGTCTCCAGCTGCCCTCAAAGAACAGAGCATTTAATTGTCCTCTTGGAGATTGGGGCATTCCTAGCAGCAGAACCAGGCAGTGCTTTCCACTTGGAGCTCTGAAGGCTGGAGACTTGCAGAGCCCAGAGGAGAACAAGCTACCCCAGATCTAAATAATCTCGGAGTAAAGGTGAAAGGAATCAAAGGAAAAAAGTAGAAAGGAGACATATGGGAGGGAAGGAGACAATGGAGATGGTATGAGGACAGGAAAGTACCAAAAAAAAAAAAAAAAAAAAAAATGGAAAACCTCTATGAAGGACAAGGAACTGATATCATGTGAAATAAGAGTTTCAAAGGATAAAAAGCATTCCCTGCTGTGCTGCTCCTGCACCTGCCAGAGTGATGCAACAGCACATGTTCAGGCACCTCCTTGTTTGAGGAGTGTCAGTGAGGTCCAACTTCCCTGTATTCCCCATACCAGGAGGTTTCAAATGTTACTTTAAACTGTTCATTATTTGGAGAAGAGGAGGAGACACAGACCCCTGAGGACTAAGATCCTTGTTTGTGACCCAGCCTGGCTGCAGAGCCAGAACCAGCTCTGCTTTCTCCCTGGTCTGGGCATGGGGTCTGCAGCCCTGGGAGTGGGGAGGGGGATTTCCTAGGATGAGAACAAGGAGCTATCACAGATGAGTGATTTGCAAAGCCAGGACTCATCCCACTATACTTAATCACCTGCAATTTAAACATCTAGTCCAGGTAAGTTGTCTGGGCTGCCTCCCAGATCAGTRGAGAGATCACTGCCCATGTAAGACCTCTCATCCTTTGACAGACACTTCTCTATAAGACTGGGGAAAATATTAAATTGAAAATTCTAAAAYTTCAAAAGGAAATCAGTCTCAGTTTCAGGATCCAATTGCTAGGGATTAGTCTGATATTACTAAAGTCTTTGTATCAAACAACTCAAAAGGCCATCTGGGCTGGAATCAGAAGCCTAAGAGCTCATCAGCTCAGCAGCCTCTTACCACTCTCTCTGAATTGTTGCATTCCTCATAAAAACATCCATAAAGTGCCATAATGAATTATGTTGAAATAACCACCAGATTATCATGTGCTAGCATGTTAACTTTCCTAGCTGAATTGCCATTAATGGGATTAAATGTGCACATTTTCCATGTTTGTCTCTATATTTGCAAAAGTTCTTTCTCTTCCCTCTTTATATTATTTACATTTTTCTTCAACTACCACATTTTCTAGGCTTGTGAAATAATCACAGAAGTGAGGAACAGTCTGATGTTACTTGCTGTAATTAAGCAAGATATTAAAGGTTTTTAAATAACAGGCCCTTTTTAAAAAAACAAAACAGACTGTAACTTCTTGACTTAGTCTGAATTAAATCCAGGAAGGGCCAGATAGGGGAAGACAAGACCAGAATAGAGGAACCTCCGGAAAAATAGTGACTCTTCCATGACATCAATCACTTTTGGGGAAAGCAAAAGCTCGTTAAATTTTATCAATTAATCTGTAAATGAAAGGTTGAAGGAGATTATCATCTCAGTTTCTTTTAAAGGAAATAAACTTCTAGACTGGAAAAGATGCTATGAGCTGTATATTTCTCTGCTGTACATTATTTTTCAAGTTCTGAAAATTCCAGAGGATAACCTACACTGTAGATGCATTTWTATTTTGCTGGATGGTCAGAGGTGCCCTAAACCTCATTGTATACAAACTAAAATAAGTGAAATTTAAAAGTTCTAACCTTTGCCACAGAGAAGTAGCACTAACTGTTATTAATGAAATGCTGATAATATTAGTAGATAGAAGATGCAAAGTTTGGCATGTGCCAAGCACAGCTGTTTGCTGTCATGCAACCTCAGAGAATAATGTCAAAAACTGTTGCTGAAATAGTGGATTGGTAACACGTATGCAGTGAAGCCTCATTCCCTGCTAAGATTTCATTTTTTCTTACCTGGTCTCTTCTGTAGCTATAAAGAAACCATCATCTGAAGCATCAAGCCAATTTTGCCTCTGTCTCTTGATCACTGGAATGGTGCTGGTCTTRATGGCACTTGCACTGGCTTGCAAGGCCTTCCCATTAGTCATGTGGATGTGGGGAGCAGCATGCTGAAATCATAATAAAAGGAGAAGGTGTCTGTCTGAGAATAAGCATAATTCCATTAACGAATTCTGCTGCACAGGGCAGCCTACACACGTCTGAAAACCTGGCTCATCTGCCTCAATCAGCACCTGGGGGCAAGGTAACAACCAAAATGTGCCCATTGACATGTTTTATGCATAGGTTTTAAAGCTGTTTAAAAACTGAATTAACTATTGGTAATGCCATTTTATACAAAAATATATTGAGGCATGAGTCAGTGCTATGAACTAAGCAATTCAGAAACAGAAACCCATTGATTTTAGGAGGGAATTAACATTTTCTGAGCAAAAAAACTAACATCCCAAGCAATGAGACACAAGACCTATTTTTTCATCCAACTATGGCATTAAACTAATTTCAAAAAATGCATACTTCTCACTTTGCAGGTCCTTACTCTGCCTGTTTTTGTTTTTAAATAGAAGTCACTGAATAAGTGTTTTGGTCCTGCCCTTAACCTGAACAGAAGCAGGAAAATGAAGGTTTATATCACCATGTTGATACCATGGTTCTTAGGTTTACCCACTGGTCTTTATCTAGTTAGAGCTACCTGCAATACATCTGCATTCGTTTCACAGCTGATAACATCAAACTGAAAATGATGCATTGATTTTCCACTCAACCTTTACCCGGAGTAACTGTGCAATGAGAGCAAGTACTCAGATCTAACACRAGAGGAGAGAGTGGAAATGTTTTCTGTATCATCTGTAGCTAATGTTTTGGAAGAATACACCATGACAAAAACGTTAATCTTGGAAATCTTAATCTTGTTTCCCACATAATCGATTAGCAGCAGGACTAACAACAATCGGACAGAACCAGTTACGATAGAAGACATTATACAAAGATGAAAATTTGCTTACTTTATCTCTCATGGATTCAGCATCATGTTTTCTTAGGAAGAAGTACTATTTTCTTGGTAAAATAACACCAGTATCCCACATTACTGGTAGCATTTTTGTAACATTCCTCCAATGCACCCAGTGCTGCACATTTGTGGGAGTAGCCCCTAATTTGGGGATCAGCACCACAGTCATGAATAAGGAAGGGACTGGTAGCACCCACAAAAGCAGCAGAACAGAGCACAGAACTGATCTCTTAAGTCATGTCATAATAAGATAAAATAGCCAGAAAATATAAACACGTAGAACAAATTTTATGCATTGGACAAAAAATTTCCATCTATTCATTATGCTGCTGTGAGTAACTGAGCCATTTCCTCTGTGATTCCTTAGATCTCATGTAACAAAACCAAACAAGAAGAGGAGAAAMAAGATATCATATTTGAGTGAGTCACATATTAATCTTTCTTAGAGCTAAACTATTTCCCTTTGTCTTAAAAACAAAGAAGATTTAGAGTGAATTTAATTGTTGCACATAGGATCATKAATCTATCTTTGTAGCCCTTTAAAAATATTTACTTTTTTTTCCATTTTTCCAATCAGTGTCTAGACTGCAGTTTAGCTTTCACATATTTTTTCATATTGGCTCTAATGGGGAAAAATACTTAAAAGACATGCTACTAGAAGTAATTCAGCTGTTAYTTAGATTAAATTCAAGATAAAGAACATAGGTCCTATGAAATTAGAAATTCATGAAAGTTTTTAACTGCTGATCTCTTCTTGTACGCAGTGGGTGGTGCTCAAAAAGAGAGTAAGGAG
Source organism: Cardinalis cardinalis (assembly GCA_014549065.1). Classification (NCBI taxonomy): domain Eukaryota; kingdom Metazoa; phylum Chordata; class Aves; order Passeriformes; family Cardinalidae; genus Cardinalis; species Cardinalis cardinalis. Next base: position 2,254,723 of record JACDOX010000023.1, read on the forward strand.
TCATGCATGGAAAACATTGCCACACATCAGATTTCCCATTCAGTATTTGTATCTGGCAATTTCCTGGCCATGCACTACAGAGGAGCATTCAAGRGCTCCAATGGTATATTTTTGTGGTGCTTCCCTATTCAATAATGGGTTTAAAGTATTCATGTAATGATTCAGATCTTTTCCCAGGCTCCTTTCTAGTACACCATTGAATGTTTCCTTTAGTCAAGATAAGAAGTGCCAGCAAAAAAGGTCCAGAAAATGTACAAGGTACAAAAAGTGTCTTTCCTGTGGCATAAACTCTGAAAAACAGTAAAGCCTGATGGAAAAAGTACTTGTCTTTTCACAACACTTTCTCCCCTGGCAGAGCCAGATATTGCAACTAATTCTGCACTTCTGTTTTTTCTACTTTTATTAGCCCCTAACCCTCACTCCAGGCAAGAGATAACATTATAGAAAATGACACAAGGCCTACAATATCATCTCATTTCTATTGCATCAAATTGGTTAGAATTTTCTCTTTTATTTCCTTTCTACCCCAGCCCTTTCAAGCTATTTGAAGAAATTAATTACATTTCACAGAAGGATAAGAGAAAATAAGACCATTGTTCTCCAGTCTGTGCTAGGGACCACATTAATTTCAAGTTAATAAAAACAATYGAAGCTCTTGACCAGGAAATCAATTCATTAGTTCCTCTCAAAAAATATATTCACCAATGCATGTGAAAATGAGCATTCAATGGCACTGTCACACTAATATCAACACCAAGAACAAAGTGAACTTTCATACAAAGTATTCATTAAATGTTTTTCTTTTATGAGGATGATGAACTCAAATTTTCCCTCCTAGAACACAGTTATGCCAGAAAGGTTATGAAAGCCTCAAGAAGACTCCCTGTGCTACCACAGAAGTCCTTCTCACTTAAAACTGCTTGCAAAAAGCTTCAGTAATTTCCTCAGAACACCACCGTGTGCAATCAGCTCCTCTGCTTTGATTTTGACTGTGTACATCACTAATGAGCTGTGCTCTGAGTTTGCAACACAGCCCCTGGTGTTAAGRGTCTGCATGCCAGGGCCTCAGTTTAATCAGAGCAGCACCTGAGCATCAGGAGTTTTCATTGTGGACAAATGTTCCTCTGTGATGAGTGACTCCTTTCTCCCAAGTTCTTCACCTCAGTCTGAGCACATTCGCTGAGATCTCTTGTTTCTCTGGGACAAAACTGTCCCATGCTCAAAAGACATMAGGAGAAAAAACTTTGAGTGCACTTGGAAGAAAAACTTCTCAAGACAAAGGGAGTTCTGATTCAGGCAAACTTACATCCCTTAAAGAACACAAATATTTAAGTGATCAAGGGGTTATCTCTGGGAAGAGTCTCACCTGTCAAACAGGTGGTGTCCAAGCTGCAGAGTGAATGCACCCTCAGAGACCAAAGACAATCCTTCCAAGATCTTCAACAAGGAGAACTTTACATAAAGACTGGTTGTTGTGCAGCTCCACCTGCCCCTTGCTGATCCCTTTCTCTGCTGCTTGCAGGTGCTGCTCATCAAAACTCACCTGGCAGGGGCATGAATCTCCCATCTGCATTCATTTCACAGTGGAGAACTGAGACACCTCCAACTTCCAAGGAACACAGGTGATCCCTTCACGAAGCAGCTACAAGTCTTTGTTTTTGTCCCTGTCAAATCTTCTGGGAGCAGCAGCACTGAGTTACAACTGTAAATCATGTCTTTCAACACAAGGTACACCTGGCATAAGGCTTTGCTGTGGCAGGGAAACCAAGGAAATTACTGTATAGGATCACTATACATGTGATATCTGCTTTAGTGGCAGCTATGAGTCCAATRAAGTCTGGATAGCATCCTAAAAACACCTTTAACTAAAGTGGCAACTCAATATAGCATTTTTATTACCAAGAGTACATCTCCTGTCCTCMCTGGCTCCCAGAGAAGCACAAGGACACTGAGATGCACTGTAAGACAAGAGAGGAATCCTGTACAAATTCAGAAATGGGACYCAGATCCTAAATTCCAGCTAAGGTTCTGCCTACAAGTTGCCCAGTTTCTACTGCTATATAATTGGTCAAATCTTTATTCATTAAGAGCCACTAAAAACTATGAAAAGACACTCAGGTCTGAAAAGACATTCAGCTTTGAAATAAAATACATAACATTCACAGTAATTAAAAGTGTAAAAATTAACAGTGAACATTTGTACTATGGCCAAAGGAATGTCTAACTGGACTAACATAAATTCCTAAGTGGATTTCAATTTATGATTTCTTATGTTTTCCTCCATTGTTTCTAGAAGGAAAACATTTCTTTTGCCTTAAATTAACATTTAGAGGGTTTAGGGTTTTCTGGTTATATCTTTAACAAAACAAAAAAAAAAAAATCAATTGAAAGCAGAGCAAAAGAAGCTCTCTACAAGGAGAAAGAAATCACTAGAATAAATCASCTATGCTCAGATGACTGGCAATAAGCCATATTAATTGGTTCCATATATTTTGCATTGACCTAATTATGCAATACATCATTTAAAACAAGTTTAGAATTACCTTAAGTTTAATCAGGTATTGATTCTCTTTTGCCACACCTGAGGTATTCCTATTTCCAAAGGGATTAGCATTATACCTTTAATAAGCATCAAGGCTGGGGGCTGGTTTACTTACTCATAGAAATGTGAGATAAATGCAAAAATTAATACCCAAAATCTCTACACAGCACGAAGTTGCAAATGTTGATAATAGCATGCAGGCACACAACTGCTTTGGGTATAGAATTTCATTAAAAAACCCAAAGGCTATTAAAAATGAAACATGTTCWAACAACAGATCATATACAAGAAAATAACCAAGTACTCAACACAACTACAACTTTGGAACCTCTGGATTTGCTACCAAACTTTTCACAAACACCTACAATAGTTGTAATGCTGAAGATTTTGTGTTTTGTGTGAAAATGCTGAAAATGTAATGCTGTAATCACTATTCTGTGCAAGGGAAACAAACCCACCAAAAAACCCCAAAAGAAACAACCCTCCTAAAAGATTACAGCTGACTTGCCAAAGCCTCTGGGCCAAAATACTGCAATGTTCATAGTCCCTATTTGTCATCTTTGGCACACACAAGCTATATAACCTCTGAATATATCATGTCTTCAAAGGTATTATTTTGAAGTAAACAGTTACTTATGAAAATCAGTAAATTAGTAATGAAAGATTAAGCTAGGCAACTATGCACAGAATAAAAGGAAATTTATTTTATAGTTAAAAGACAGCATGCTCTCCCTCTCCCGTCATCACACAGATGCTTAAAATATTTTCTGGGTTTTTATTTTTATGAACAAGAATCTGAAACAAAAAATAGGCAGCTATCATTGCATTTAAATACAGAAGAAAAATTCTTCTAACGTCCTCATAAAAACTGGGCTTTCTTTTTTAAGCAGAGCACACTATTCCTTGCTGGCTTTGACTTCAGCAAAAATCTGAATCTTCAGAGACAAGATCAGATTTAATGCCTTACATTATTTCAACACCTATAAATGCAACTTTAAAGAAGTGCAAAAACTTCACCTTGGTAAGACAAAAGTTCTTTTACATCAGAGCAACCAAGGCAGTAATACAAATTTGCTGTGGTACCTCTCACATTCTGATGACTACAGGTCATGCTTTAACTTTTTATGTTACAACATAACTAATCAGTCAGAAAAAGAGGACTTCATTTCAGAGTAAGTATTTATTGCAGTAGCATTTTACATTGGCTCTCAGCAGCATTGCTTTACTACATCTGTATTGAATGTATCATCTCATACTGTTTTTAATGCAAGGAATGTCATATTTCCTGGTTTTCCTGCCAGTTTCTACTTACTCACTGGGGAGTAAGAAATTTTCTTTTGCACATTCAGTTATGCTTCAGACGCAGAGTAGAGCAGACATTGCTGTAACAATTTCTCACTAAGAAGAATACTTACTTTTATTTCTACCATTATTTATTTAAGTGCAATGAACAATTACTGCACATTGACTGCAGAATATTCACTTGAGGTCTGAGCCATTTGAGCTGTCAGCAAAGAGGTCTAGAGAGGTTCAAAACACAGGAACCTCAGGAACTCATGTTATTTAAAAACCTTTTCTTTCTCTCTTTAAAAGGTAGGACACGTTTTAGTGTGTGAAAAAAATATAGACAGGAAAAACCCTCACTCTTTTGGCTCAGATTTTAGCTCAGATGTTCTGATATATCAATGGAAAAGAGAGACTGAGTATCTCCAGAGTACAATTGATAGGACAAAAAAGAGTAAAGGTAAAGCTCAGTGAAGGGCTCACCAGCTTCAACACAATTGCCCTGCTCTTTTCCCAAAACCAAAGCAGTATGGAAAAAATATTGAAAAGTTTTTCAATCCCTTCCAAAATTTTATAACAGAGGAATACACTTGAATAACTAAGCATCTTCTCTGGAAATAGGTGTACTTAAAACAAATTCATGACCAAGAAGGATTAAATCACATCCGGTAGGAAACAGAAACATCACTTTTCCAGACATCTCTACTATTTTGAAATCTGTTGTGCTCTGTAGTCCTTACCTATTTATAATTCATTTGCACTAGATTATTAATGGCCATTGATGATAAAGGCAATGAACTATATTAACCCTTTATCCCCTGCAGAATGAAGAAATTTACCTGTCCCATAAATGCCATACATAAAGAAGATATAAACTTGAAGGGACACCTTAAAAACTGTAGGAATGGAAATAAACAAGCTCATGTCATGATTTGCTGATGCTTATTCTAAAATTTCAACATTTGCCTCAAAAACTGGTATTTTTCAGAAGCAGAAAGCCCTCTTCTCAAACACTCACAGGACAGGCATCAGTCATAAGAGATTGAGAAAGGTTTTCTCTATGTGAATTGTTGTTCAGCCCTAACCTAACTTCATTATGAGTTTGAAAAAGAAAGTGATCACCATCTCTCACCCTATAAAAATGCAAGATAACCACTAAGTGCATGGCATTTTTTTACATAAAGCTTTCTAATCTCATTTTTGAAGGTGTATCTATCCTCTTAAACACTTCCCGTTTCTGGAACCCAAATTATCAAACTCAAGGTAAAATCAGAAACTGGCCTCTGAGGAATGTTATGCAAAAAATTACTCAGCTTTTGTTCTGAAATTTAAATATGCTCTGCCCTGTGTGATATAGATAGAATGCATGAAATTTTATCGACATTAATTTGACATAATCAAAAARTCACTTAAACATAGAACATAGAATTGTAGTTGAATTTTTCAGCTATTCAAACAGACAGCACTGTTACGTCTTAAACTCTTTAATCTCTGATTTCTTCCCCAAGATTTCTCATGAAATAAAGACAGAATAATTTTATGTCTACAGTGATATTGGAATATAAAAAAAAAAGTCAATGGCTTAGGATACTACTATATTTACTTCATTTTAAGGGAAAAAATCATAGCTATAAGCAGATCAATACCTATAATCTCCTCTATACTTACCATGATTGTTCTTGTTGTATGGCTGGATGATTCTGGAAAATAAAAAACCACAGCACATTAGAATGTTTTCTTTATCCACAAAAGCCCTATGTTCTGATGCTCACCCTGAAGGCTAGGATGCTACTGCTCAGCTGCAACAATGAGCATATCAAAAATGCAGAGACTGGAAAGATTTCTCATGAAATGAGCATGAGACTCATCATTGGTCCTGAATATATATGTCATGCTATAATATGCTGTTAAGTGCACTTGTTCTCTTTGCTTAATTATCCTCTTCTGCAAGAAAATATAAAAATGGAACTAATTCATAATTCATGTTTGAAGAAGTAAGGGCTTTTTCATTTTGCTTTCAACATATGGCATCATGAAGGTTAGCTCTGCAGACAAAAATACAGATAGTATCAACATAATTCCATTACTATTCCCATTTCAAAAAAGAGGTTTATAAAGCTAGACAACCCTTTTTCTTAGCATTTTGAGGTAGATGCTCAGTTTGAAACTGACAAAGTTTTTGAGAAATGCAACATGCACAAAAGTTAATTATTGTCTCCCATATGATAAATTAGGAGTCAATCAACTGAGCTCATGATTATATTTATACAAATTGCAGAGCAATCACTACTAGGCCAATAATTAACATAGATTTCACCTTGCTGTTTAACTCAGATTACTTTTGCTTTTTCCCTTCCCCAAGAACAGAAATCACATTATCTTTGGCTTTAAGATGTTACAGTTCACATATTAGAGATTTTGTTCTTTTTCAAAGCAGAGCAACTTCAGTAACAAAACATAAATTGTTAAAAAACCTGCAAGAAAACTCACTGCTGGTCTATAAGATGAAATATAATACTACCAGCAGTCTCACAGACTTGCTCAAAAATTTGGATGGGACACCTTGTTTGCTATAGAGAGTTCTTAAGGAAGGGACATTCATCAAAACCACATGTTTTTATAAAATGCACACAAGCCTGAATAAATTGAATCAGCAGAGTCTCACTTCTGCAAGCAAGATAAATTCTAAATAATTACTTTTTTTTCATTCTTGTTTTGGTTCCAAATTGCAACTTACAGGGTTTCCAACTAGTATCACTTACACAAAGAATTCTTGAGGGATTTTATAATTGTTAAAAATTGTATAAAAGAGATTAAAAGGACATGAGAACGGCTGCATRTCTCTCTCTCTCAAAAAGAAAAGKAATTACACTCTTAATGTGGCATTTCCCTTTCATTTTGAGGAGTCACATTAGTCTGAAGGTATAGTTCAATCACTGATAGAAAAAAGGTAGACCATTTGAAACATCTCAAACTATTTTTAAACTCCAACATTCAACAGAAATTCCAGTATCTAGTTTACATTTACATTTGTACAAGTCTTCATCCTTAGTCAGTTTTAAATAAGAAATATTTATATCACTAAGGTCACGTTGACTGTGCTGTAATGTGAGTACCTACCTAAAGCCAGCAATWTCTCAGTTGTGAGCTCCTCTACCAGCCTTCTTTTCCTCTCTTTTTTCGTGCAAAAGTTATCATATATAAATACACATTTAGGTCACCAGTCCTCAAGGCAATTTTTAAACTGGCAGTATAAGACCTAAATATTGTGGTAGTATACTGCTTCCTGATACTTGAACAAATTTGGCAATATTAGAGAGTAAGAGAAGATCACAGCAGAGTGAAGAACTCTGTAATCTGTTACATTTTTATCTTCACAGTAATTTTTGTTATTAAAACATTTTTTTGGCATCCCAGTAAAATAACATTTCAGGACCTGAATATTCCTGGGAAAACACAGAGGCTGCATTAATGGAATAATAAATAACTGAGATGAAGATTCATTCAATTTATAAGCATAAATATCCAGAAAAAAGAAAAACAACCCAACCACCTTATCTCCAAGGGCACAATATTTCCTGAAGAATCCCGAACGAAGGCAGAATTATCCACAAAGTTAAACATAAAGAATGGGGTTTCCTGTCTCTTGAAATACAGAAGAGATGCATTACAGAGTGCTTTCAGTCACTCCCAAAATGATTAAAGCCCACAAACAAAAATCCACATTTTTTTATACAGAGATATTTGAAATCTTCCCTCTTACTCAGAGGTGCTGTGCTTTTGGCATAGCTTTATATGCCAAATCTATAAAAACTGTGCTTAGCCATGATTGTCCCAAAATACACAGACATGCTCTCACTCAGTTGTCTGTGAAACTGAGATTAACTCCCTAAAATGAGCTGAGGAACAACTGAATTTTCCTGGAAATTGTTAAACAGTGTATTTCTGAAAAGAACCTGACAGACGCTATTAGTGCAGTGCCAGCAGCTGTCGACTCCAGGATATTACCATATTGATAACCTAATAATAAAACCCAGCCAAGGAGGGAAAAAAATATGTTATATTTGTAAATATCCCTGTTATATCATGCAATAGACTCATTCTTTTTTTTTGCATGTATTTTTCTTGATGTAGATACTGAAATATCATCTAAGTTGCCAAACATCAGAGACCTGACTACATCCATAAGTACAAAAGTAGGCAAAGAATTGTTTAATAAGTAGATATAGTCAAAAGATTCTAGGATTAGCAAAGACTACTAATTAAGGTGTCATTGTCACACAATTTAAACTCTTATATACTCTGATACACAAATATTCAGACTTTAGAACTGAACAGACACCAATTTCTTCCAGAAAATAATTACACCCTGACTTGGCACATTCTGAAAAACACTTATATATGGACACACTGGCCAATTTTGTGGAAAACCTTTAACTAAGGCAACTAAGGAAGAAAGCCCTTGCTGAAAAAKGCAGTTACACAGCATTAGAAACCTTTACAAAGGGTCTGCACACCAATGCAAACTCCAGCGCAGCTCAAGGGCATCAGATATTATTTCAAAACCACAAAATTCTTGGCGTTAAACAGGACAGAAAATAGAACTTTGGATTTTCATTTTTATCTGCCAAGTTCTACAATGCTTTAGGGAATTGATATAATCTGGCTTGAATTTTAGTGAAACTGGCACCAGTGGACACTTGGGTTATAAGTGAGTTCTTACAGCAAAGGATGTTGCGCAGGACAGTGATCTGTACTSGGACCCCTGCAGTAGGGAGGGAACTCCAGGATGGAAATTGGTTCTCCCCTTAGGGCCAGTGAGTGCCAGGGAWGTGGAGTGCTCCATTTTAAGCAGAAGTGACCAGACATCATCATCACTAGCAAGGGTTTGTGTTGCTGTGATGTGGGAGTTTCAGTAAATTCAGTTGCAGTGCTGATAAGATGTTTATAAGTTTATTGTTGTGGAGAATTGATGCACCAACAACAGAAAATGCCTAAGATGCCCCTGTGCCCTTTCTACAACATATTTATTTGAACTCAAACAGAAATAAGTAAGCTGTAGAAGACATTTCCTCACATTAGAATGTGCTTCAGCAACTATATTGATCAATCAAGTGCTTCTCCCTTTTCCAGGCAGTAGGACACCATAAAACTTCCCACTGTAAAACCATTTAAGGCTAAATCAGAAATAGTGTACTGCTTAGGGATGGTGTCAGCCACATAATTATTTCAAGTTTACATAATATTTCCCAGCAACATGCTATTTTTTGTTACATATCAGAACCCTTTTCCAGCTGTTTATGTGTTATTTGTATTTGTGATATTCTTTATTTCTGCTGATAGAAAACATTTTCCTGGCCTTTCTCCTTTTTGTGTAACAGGGTCATTGACAATAATAATGGGTGAAACATGTCCTACTTCTAAAACTTCCAGAATAAATTTGCTTGAAGATAATGTGATTTTGACAGGTGGAAAATAAAGGCAGACTGGCAATATCAGAACTGTTCAATCCTAGCAACATCTCAGCATAAGACTTTAAAGGTTAATTTCACCCAGCATGGACCACTTTATGAAAAAATCTGAGAAAGGAAGACTGTTTCATTATTTCTCCTTCATTTGGGTTATGAATGTTTTGAGTAACCAAACATAATTGGTTTTTTTCCTTCCAGTTTGCAGCAATTGAACAAGTGGCATTTTTAATTCAAAAGCACTACTAAAAAAGTATAAATGCATATGTATGTCTGATAGTAAGCATGATTTTAGAGGAAGACTGTTATTCTTCCAAGACAGAAATTTTAAACACTGAAGAAAGAATATCCAGATGGAAAAAAAAGAAAAAAAAAAAAAAAAAAAAAAAAAAAAAAAAAAAAAAAAAAAAGAAGGAAAAAAAAAAGAAAAAACGACACAACCAACCAAAAAAAAATCCACAAAAATCCACACCAACTATCAGAGACCAGACACAGGATCGTTCCACTGCCTAAGCACTCTGTAAAGATGCTTTCCGTATTGCGTACTAAAATTGTTAGAAACTATTGCTCTGCAATCACARCTTACAAAAATAATCAACCTACTTGCCAGTAATCACACACAGAAGCACTTTGAGTATGAACGCCAGATCTTGAATCCAGAACCCATAATTTAGGAGGTAATATGCCTCTAATCCTGTTATCAAACAAACAGGATTCTCTTTCTGCAACTGTAAGTCTTTAAAATAATACCAGGGGAAARTAGTGATTCTAGGAATTAAGTTCTGGCTATCTGCATTGTGGTTTAAATGTTAACTTAATTACAGAGTTGTTTCCTGTTTGAAGAGCTGATTCATTCTGCCAATTAGGAAAGCCAAGGTTACTGCAGTTTCATGTCTACACAATACCTGTATATTAAAACAAGAAACACTGACTCAACAGCAGAAATGGGGCATTTTACCATGAAGTGCCCTTCCCTCCACCTGGGATCCCACCTGCCTTGCTCTTTCTGATCCCTGCTGCCACCAGTGGTACCAGAAACGTGTGTGTACTGGTGAGTTCAGGGATGCAACACACCAATTTTTCATAAGCATTCATTTCCTTGGCATAACAAAAGCAAAGTGATCTATGGCACTCTCCAAGTAGTGCTTTAAAGCATGAATGTCACTCTAGATTTTTGCTTTTCTTGTGAATCAATTGTAAGCAAAGAAGCCTTACAAAACCAAACATAGATTTTTGAAAGAAAAGAATAAATGCCAAAGGAATCAATAATAGGGCCTCATTCAATTTCTAATGTACTTTCACCTTGGGAAATAATACACATTTCTCAAGATRCAGTAAACCTGAGCATTTCAGTTGAATGGATATTGTATTTTGACTGGCATAACAAAAGTAATTGCTGTCTGTATTTTAAAAAATACACAACGTGCTTAGGAACAGTTTTTTCTCAGAGGAAATCCAAGGAAACCTGGGTTTGCAGAAATGCTTTTGCTCCTCCCAAGCACTCCTGTGGGCAAATTACACTGCTTACCTTTTCTCACTGAAAAATACCCTGCAGTTTAAGCAGTCATCAGACTGAGAATGGACCACTGTCCTTTTATTTGTACTCAAAGGAGCTCAAACACTTGGAAGATMACTGTAATGTAAATTCGATGTACATGTGAGATAATGTACATTGTGAGACAAGAAATAATTTTCTCAATTTTAAGAAATTCTAAGGGGAAAAGATATTTCTCTGCTATTTTTTCAGACAAAAGTATTTTCCTCCTACTTGGTTATTGTTCATGTTAAGTCACAATATCACTTGCATCACTGGGCTTGGAGAAATGAAGACCGAAGAGGGAAGTGGGGAATCATCAGCTCACTGTTTTATAACACAGAAATTTAAATAGGGGAAAAAAATTTACTTGATACTTGCAAATGTGAGATGCAGAAGTTTAGTTCTACAAATGATTGACAATGTCAGCAGTAACATCCTGGGGTAATTAAGGTCTGTGTCACTTTCCAGGCACATCATCTGGGCTCTGGAAGTTATCAGTAGTTCATCATCTTCAGTATCATCATTTGTACCTCTGCAAAAACAAGTGAATTTACTAACCACAGAAATGTAAGCTTTAGAGCATTTTAGTTTCTTAATAAATATTTAAAATTATTGCTTCCAATTGCACAGTGAAAATAGAGAGAAATTGGCTGTTCTTGTGCAAGTTGCAAAATTTAAACGTAAAAATGTTGTTATGTCAATCTCTTGAGGGTCAGAGATGGTTTTAATGACTCTGTATAGAAAGGCAGGACTAAACTCTTAATTATTTCCTATAATGATATAAGCATAAAAGCAATATATTTCGGGAAGTAACTAAGAGCCATAAACACCTTTTCATATTTCTTTGCTTTCCTCAGTAAATGACAGTAATACAGCATCATTTTTTCCTGAGAGATCTATTTTCCATGTTCACATTTCCATCAATACCAGTGCACACATTTGACTGAGAAATCTGCAGCTGAATATTTTAAAGCATTTTCTGGCTATACCAAAGACCAAAGCTAGAACACGCATGTCCTAAGCAAACTTCAGGGGGAAAACTGACTGTGGAGCAATAAATAGCTTTTGTCTCTCACTTTGGGAAGAGTATACACAATCCAGCATTAATCATACCTTGTGCTTTAGGATGGAAGAAATGGCAAATTTTCACATAGCAGCTTGTTTGCCACAACTCATTTCTACTCTTACAGTTGGAAATCACCAGTATGTTAAAGGAGGTTTATAACAATTTTGGTAGGTTTACAGTTTATTAATCAGTTTATTAATATGTAAGAGAAAAATTATGGTTTTCTTTTTTAAAGTAAGAGAGCACCAGATGTTTTTTGATGAGCAATCCATGCTGCTCCTCTGCCACCATAGCAGGAACATCTCTGTCTCTACCAAAACACAGTAGTAAGAAAACAACAGACACCTTTAAGGAAAAACAACTCACTCACTGCTGAAAAATTTCATCTTAGAGTGAAACCTCCTTCCCTTTAATGCACTTTCACATAATGTTATCTGAACTTAATTATATTTTCTCTTTCAGAGAAAATAATTATAATATTATTATAGAAAGAAAATATATTCAAAAAAATATATTCTAGAAAATTTGGGTCAGGAAAGGTGTTAGTCTCCCTGTATGTCTGTCAGGCTGCTTATGTTTTCATCTGTTTGTCATAAATTCCTCATGGAAAACTAGGAGTGAAAACTTAAGCCTTTCTCCTTGTTTATCTCCTGAATAGCCAGTAGTATCAGTCATAAGCATAGAGAGAAGGATTGATCAAAACAGTATCTAAGAGAGAAGGAACACCTTTTTGAGGTTTTTCTCCATTTGCCAATTTCTCATGTCACCTTCTCATCCTGCCAGGCCAAAGATATGTGGGTTCCTAGGAAAACAGACCCAAAAATTGTTGCCTCATTCCTAGATACTTCATGTATCTGCTGTGCACTTCAGTATATTCCAGAACAGAAATTTGACTGTTGAAAGCATCCTCTTGAAGGCAGCAGGACACGTCAGACTGAAATACAGCACTAAGGGTATGGCAGAGAAGAAAGGAGGATTAGGGCTGTTAATTCGAGTCTCTTCAGCTATGAAAAGCTGGTTCTTTTATTTTTGTCCACAATATGAAAATGGTATCAACAGGCACAGACAGATTTCTGTACCTCATTAGTGACGCTGATGCCTTGGACATCCTGTGGATATTCTGGTTCTCATGCATGAAAGGTAAGGAAATGCATGCCAGATTACAGAAATTATTCTTGTGTAAAATACCTCTACCTGATGTTTCCAAATACTATAAGCACAATTATCATCACTCACCCTGCTAAAACAATAGGCTGACGTAAAATTTGACTACTTGGATGCACTGTTCCTCACAGTTAAGCAGCTTGTGGGAGAAAGTAATTGCTTGGAATAATTTCAGACGCTGTAATTTAAAGATCAGATTCAAAATATCTAAAGCACTTTACAGTCACACCTAAATCTTCCCATCATCAACTCCAGTAACAAAATTGGATACATGTAACCTTCTGCAACATCGTGATTTTCTGAAGATGGAATTTTCCCACTTGAAAGAGGCTATCTTCATGGCAGAGAACCACTTAAATGTCTTATGCTGACTTTAATTTCAGCAGCAATTGAAATGCTGCATCTCAGAGTAGTTAAGAGCTCCAGCATGTATATTACACAAAAGCTGCTCAAAGTACTGTGCATTTTCCAGAACAGCAAAATGCCAGTTCACTGGCACTTTTTATKACATCTCACAGAATGCAAGATTTGCTGTTTGAAAATAAAATGAAAAACACTTTTCTAAGACCATCCAACAAAACTCTCCCTCCCATCAGGGACACAAAAACCTACAAGATCCTCTCTCTAGCTACAATACACAGTGCTTAAGCAAAGCAATTCCACTCATGTCCATGACTGACAATAACAAGATATCAGGGCACAACCTCCCCATTAAGAAAAGATAAACGAGGGAGCTCATTTATCAATTGCACCAAAACCTTTCTGGAGGTGCATCCACAAAAAACTGAAAGAGAATGTTGTGCTGCGCTGGCTAAAAGCAGAACTTAAGACTATCTAAGACTTGCATAAGAACTGCTAATCATATTCTTGTTTATTATTCTTAAAAGCATTTAACTAAATATTAATGATGTTTCTCATAATCTTYCCCCACTTCCCCAAAGAGGCATAAAAATGTGCCATTTCCATAATGTACTGCTATATTCAAAGCAAATAATTATTAATTTGCTTAAAAAGAAATTCTGCCAAAATAAGGCACTCATCTAGGCAGTAAGATTGACTTAAATTATGCTAACCTAAATATATATTTGCACAAGCCTAAGCAACATTTATTTGAATGCTGTGAAATATTGTATGTCTTAAGTAAATATATTTATGTGGCTTTCTCAAAACAAATATCTAATACTGTTGGAGAAAAGGTAAACTTGAAAATGCAGACATTTACATGTAAATAATATTAAGATTATGAGAACAGCAAATGAGATTTAATATAAATTCCCCATGCTCCTTTTTGTTTCCTCATTTCACCAAAGCATGCACTGAAAGGCAAAATCTGTCATCGTCTCCATATCAGGCCTTCTGGATACTGTTAATTGATACAACACTATCAAACCTGCAGCAATCAATAGTATTTTGGAATCAAAAAAAGTTTTTAGTGTATTTATAGTAACATAAAAGCTCTGGAGGCTGGCAAAACCTTTCACTGCACAAATAGCACACTGTGGTCGGGGAAATGACAGAAACCACCACTTCCCAAGCTGATCTGGTATTGAAGAGAAGCTGGATAAAACACAAGCAAAAAGAAAAATATATTACATATTTACCAATAACCTGGGGAGGAGCTAAATGGTGAATACTGAAGGTAATCAGTTTTAAGTCAGAAAAAATGGAATCTGTGCCRTTGAGTATCATTACCACTGGTTTGTTATTTTTTCATTGCATTTTATTTACACGTCTCCACATTTTAATCAAAGAGACTGGCAAGAATAATAACAAAAATAGCCATTTTTTGTACTAAGAGAATAATTTTTGCACTAAAAAAAATACAGATTTCACTTATTTAGTATATATGCTTTCCAGTATGTTGTTTTCACAGGAAACAGATAAGTAGAAATATTGTGGGGTGCCCCATGGCAGGAAGAAATGATGCATCTGACTCCATGTTCTTAGAAAGCTAATTTATTATTTTAAGATACTATATTATATTAAAGAATACTATACTATACTACAGAATAGAGAAAGAATACTTACAGAAGGCTAAAAAGACAATAATGACTCTTTCCAGAGCCTCGACACAGCTTGGCCATGATTGGTCAATGAGTGAAAACACTCATACCAAAATCCAATGAAACAATCACCTGCAGTAAACAATCTCCAAACACATTCCAAAGCAGCAAAACACAGGAGAAGCAAATTAGATAATATTGTTTTGCTTTTTCTCTGAAGCTTCTCAGCTTCCCAGGAGCAAAATTCCGGGCAAAGGGTTTTTTCCCGAAAATATTACTACCAAACAGAAATACCTCCTAAAGCAGTGACTTGCAGCTCTCAATACTACTTTTTCAAATTAGATGTTATTTTGTGCAAATGGCTTTAACACAGTTGACTGTTTGATACACACTAAGCAGTGTTGCTAATAACTGGTTTTACACACTCTTTACTTTGAGGAGAACATCTATACTAAGTAGAAGAAAAATTTTACAGATTTCTAAGCATGCCTCCTTACAGAGACATAATAATCATAATAATTACCTTAAACTTACTGCTTCTCTCTGCTGGAGAAATGTGCAGGTTGCAGCAAGATGGGGATCAGTGTCTTCTCACAGATGAGAAGTGATAGGACAAGAGGAAACAGCTTCAAGTGATGCCAGAGAAGGCTTGGGTTGGATGTTAGGGAAAATTACTTCACTGACAGTGTTGTTGAGCAGTGGAACAGGCTGCCCAGGGAAGTGGTTCAGTCACCACCATCCCTGGAGAGATTTAACATTTGGAGCATGTTGGGTTTAGGGCTTAGCAGTGCTGAGTTAAGGGTTGGACTTCATCTTTGAGGTCTTTTCAACTGAAAGCACCCAATGATCATCTTTACATCCAAGGGAAACTAATTCATCACTCAGATGACAGAGTGCCACGGAGAGCCTAGTCTAAGGGCCAGAAATGGTGGAGGGGGAGGCCTTTGCTCACATTCTCATGCAGCAACCACTAAACCATCCATGCAGAGCTCCACCCTCAAAGATGCAGTGGAAAGTCAGCATTTTTGGCTCTGCCTACTAATGCAGATATCATATTTTCTTCCAGCTGCAATATTTTCTCCCATGGTGTCACCTTGGTCCCTCGAAGAGCCTGTGTTGCCATGAATGTTGTTTGTCTGTGGTGTAATAGCTGCATGCTGAGCAGAAGAGCAAGAAATCCTCTCTTCTGTGTATTCTCAGTAACCACTTCTTGTCAAAGGATGTCATGATTCCTATCTCGATGTTATTAAATGTACAGTAGGTGTTTTCACTGCAGTACACAAGTAGTGTTTGCAGTAACAGAAAAACAAGATTATGGGGAAGATGATGGATAATGAATCAAGTTTTTCTCTCTTTATTTGGAATACTATTTCTATGAGCTTGTCTGAAAGGCAATTCCTCTCCTTTCTACCTCAGCCTATTCTGTGAAGCATGAAAGCAGACAGTCACCTCTTTTGTGAACATTCTTGTGAACAATTTCTCCTTTTGTGAACATTTCTCCTGAATAGTCTATTTGAGAGCCCAACGTCTGTCAGATTTCTACCCTCAATAACCTTCTTCAATTACAGAACAAATAAGCAAATGGTTTACAGAAGTTATATCTCACAAAGAGATATCAGGAATGCAGGCATGCCTTTTCTTTTAGTATAAACATTATATTCTGCTGGATCCTCCTCTTATTTGGACAAGGTAAAATCATTTATGGTTAGAGTTGAAAAATCTTTCTGCTTGGTAAAGAAAAAAAATCATCAATAATGTACCATCACGTCTCAGGATGAAAAATAAAGATTTTTTGAGAAAAGTTACTCTTACCCAAAAATTTCCATCCTTTGTTTTTGTTTTGTTTGCTTGGTTATTTTTTTGGTTCTTTTTTTCACACATCTTCATTCCTGCTCTTAGTTTCCACTGAGGTGTAACGAAGTGGCTGAACACACCAGGCACAAAAGTCACCTCTGGCACTGTACAGTGCACTGAAAAACCCTCTCCTGCACCTCTGTGAAACACCTTTTGCTTCCTACTCTGCAGGAACAGTGGCTTTCTAAGGTACKATGTAAAAAGCCAAAATAAAACATGCTGCATCTCTGCCTTCACCAAATTTGTTTTATTCTTTTGTTGTCCTTTTTTTGGTAAATCAAGATCCGTAAATCAAGAAAAATGGTAAATGGAGTCTTTGTAAGAGATGGTATTAATATATCTTTATCCAATTAATTGCCACCACTATTCATTGCATGGATGCCATAAACATGCCATCCATATCTTACATTTTTCTAAGTCTGTACTCTCTCATTTAATGTTACCTCAGGTTCACAGAAAGCTTTTCAATTCAGAGATAAAGAATATTTTGTTTATATTCCTTCACATACCTTCAAGCCCGTTATGATGGCTGTAGTTTCTTTTCCCCAAAATACTTAATGAAGAGTGGTTGGAGGGTGCAAGCAGTCGTTTTGCACTTGGACTTTGAAGGCTTGGTGTTGACCTGATTACACTGGGTTTCACAGCAGGATGTATCTCTGTTTGAGACAAAAGAGAGAGAGAAATGATATCTACTTGATTTTAAGATAAATAAAACAATCTATTCCACATATGAAATTTACTTTTGTTTTTCCGTGAAAAGAAAATTCCTTCTGCACTTGTGTGTTTACAAGACCTTGAACAACACAAGTCCTCCTATCCACACGTCCTCCAGGTAAGATCTATTTCACTTTAGGTTACCCAAGCTCAATTCCACAGTGCAGATATGTAAGGATTGGAGGTTGAAGAGCTAATAAATACAAAACAGTCTGAAATGRGTGTGCTTATATTTTCGTACCTTTTTGAGGTTTATATTGAAGCTACACACCCACAGGTTTCAGCAAGCAAATAAAAGCATTTTACTGTAGTGAAACTACCTCAACACCTCAAGCTATTCAGTATTTTCTGTCACAATAACAGGCTTTAGGGGATCTTCCCACACACAAGTCACAAGGTGCAGGAGTCAGGGGGCCAGACACYGTAGGGCTCTGCAGCTAAAACTACCCCAAAACTGCAGTGGGAAYACTTCCATACTTCTCCTCATTGGGGAGCTTCAAACATCCCAGAGCATCTGTTTCATGGAGCAAGATTATTTTGGAGAAAAAGGAATAAAGAGGGTAAGAGGCAGCACAGCACATGTGGCCAGCACATTTCAGGGTGGCACCTGCTGTGTTTGCCAGGAGCTGACACAGCTGCATGGAAATTTCTGTTATCTGCCACATAAAAGTGGCAAAAGGAAGCCTCAGCTGAGTCTGCTGGTCCCTCACCAGGAATTTTCTGAACCAATTAATTAATTCCCATCACACATTTGGGTTCAAAATGCCACCACTGTGTCCAGCCTTGGGTGGACCCAGGCTTGTGTGGGAAGTCAGCTGCCCAGGGCAGGTCCTGTCCCTGTGACACAGTGCAGGGCACCAGCTGCCAGCATTGTGCAGGGTACGAGGCACCTGCAGCCCAATTACAGCAGCTCTCTGATGGCCCCAGGCAGAAGAAGAGGCTGAGAAGGTGAGGGCAGAGGGGCTGGGAGTCAGATCAGCAGAGTCAGCTCCCCAAGGCAGGTGAGATCAGAATGCAAAAATTAAGTACTTTCCCATTTGCAGTCCAGGTTTACACCTCCTGAAAAGTGCTTCTTTCTGCTTATAAAGTGTTTTTTTCTGTTTATAAAATGGAGCACAGAAGCTGGGAAGATGCAAAATCTACAGTGAGGCCAAGTATCCAAAGAGAAGCCTCTCCCACCTTTGCCATCCATGGKTATCATTCAGGAGAAAGAGAAACCACTGCATAAAGTCAAAGTCCACTGCAATAGCTTTTTCCTCCTTCAGCAATGCCCAAAGTCTGATACTCAAGTGCTTGCCTGCCCTGCCTGGAGCTCTTGGTCTCATGGCCTTGGCCAGGCTGTACTGGAACAACGTGCCAGGAGGAGACAACACCAACAATTTTCACCCTGGAAAAGACTTTGCTTAATTGTACACCACTGCTTTGGTTGGGGCTTGCAATCACACTCTCCAAGCATGCACACCCTCCCACAAGAAGCCTCAAGAGGGCCAGGTAAGAAACAGTAGGGCAGAGAAATACACAGGCAAGCATTAGAACAGCAGAGAAGGAAGGATCAGGTAACCAGTCCCTTCAGGGCAGAGCTGTAGATTTGATGGCACCAAATTCCCCACCACTTAATTAGATAAAAGCTTTTTACAGCCATTCACTGCAGAATTCATCTGCTTTTCACACAGAAAAGATTTCATGGCATGTCCTATTTTTCTTGCTGTGGGGAACAAGCATCTCATACTTTGCTTTTTCACTAAAATGGGAACAGAGACATGCTTAATGTTATGAACACCGCTGATTGCTAAGGCAAAACTCTAAACTGAAATAGATACACTTGCACTGTTTGCTGAAGGTAATTGGAATTTGCATTCTAAAATGTTCACTTAGCAATCTTTTCCAGTTTTCTGAAGGAAATGGTAGATTTCCAGGGCTAACAACACGAAAAGCTTATTTTGTTTGCCAAAGAGCTCCAGCAGCAACCACAGTAATCCCAGCAGTTGCATCGACATATGAGAACTCCACCTCCTTTCATCTGCAACCTATAGGAGAGGCAATTTCATAGTTTCAGRGTGAGCAAACAGTTGAGGAAGGAAGCATTTCCTTCATTTCCTTCCTTCAACTTTTATTCAGTTCAGAAGTCACTAATCCTCCATTAGTTTACCATGAAGGCTGTCTTTTCTCTTTCTGCAGTAGAGGAAGGTAGCAAGGCCAAGCTCTACATTTAAGTTTAGAAAGGAACTAGAAAGGAACTCAGTTAAACAGCCAGGACCACTTCCCAATGGACTAATGGACTGAGTCCTTCCTGTGCAGACCTTTACATCTTAGTTCCCTCCTCCTCTACATACAGACTTGCTTCAAATATTTTCAAGCTTATAGCCAGCACTTTATAACCAGCTGTCACATCACACCCAAGCAGAGTAACGAGGCATCTCAGGGGTTTTGCTTATTATCCCTTCAGACAATCATATTATGGAATAATAGTAATCAAAATCTTTTAATTCTTGCTGTTCTTATCCTTGTTCTATTGCATAGCACTTCATTGAAAATCTTTTAGCCAGCTGCACCTTGTTCTAACTCAGACAACTGACTGTAGCATTCAAATTATCTCATGACCAGTAGCAAATAACCAGTCACCCACATTCTGAAATAAAAATAAATAGAAGTAAGAGATAATGTTTCAAAAACATAGTAGGAACCCATTTTACGGGACCAGATTTCAGCCTCAAGCAAGTAAATAACAACAACAACATTAGAAACTTCTCCTTGTTCCGCTATGTCAGGGTAAAAAAATAAAAAACCCAAAGTAAACAAAGAGAAGCTGAAGTCTTCTACCAAATCACCTCGACAAACATCCTAGATTCCAGAGGGGCTTAGGCAGCTGCACCTTTCTCTCACCTCATCTCCTCAACATGTATCCCAGCTGGAGTGTTAGCCTGGTTTCCTCATAACTGAGATAATATAGGAGATTTAATTAGCCAGGGGTTCACCACAGCAGCTTTGTTTTAGGAAGCACAGTGATGACTGATGAGATTGAGGGGATTGGCCCCAGCTCTTGAGAGGACAAGGCCTAATTTTAATGCTTGTCCTACCTCACCAGTGGAACCTGCAGCCAGGATGCAGAACAAGGGTAAAGGGATGTGATGACCCAGGATGTGCAGGGCACTAAAATTCTCCCTGCCTTACCAGAAAGCTTGAAAACAGTAGTGCCCTGACACATTGTTAATCGTATRCCAATAAATTTCTGTGAGAATGGCGCAGCATGAATCTTAAAAGGAAAACAATTGSCTCCTACATAAGTTATGACATGATATACAATGATAATTTTATGAGAAAAATAGTGCAAGATTTACTTATTTACTGAAAGCAAAAATCCCAAATAAACTAAAAAGATCACAAACAAACTAAACTAAAAAAATTCACCAAGCTACGTGGCAAACAAAAAGCCATTTTCTAGCCATCACTATAAAGCTAATTCAGATGAATGCAATCAACTGCACTGGGTTCACGTCATATCCCCAGAACACACGTTATTTACCTCAGCTGTAGTGAGACACAGTTACTTCCCATACAGTMAAATTCTAAGCAGACTCTACAGATACCTGGCATATTTTAGCACTGTTAATCTTCTACCAGACCTTCATGTAAGTTTACAAAATGCTGCCTGACACTATTCATCCATTTACCCACATTAAACCTACAGACATAGACTCCCAGAAGGGTCAAGACAACTCCTCAAAGGCTATATAACATGGCTCTAAAAACATGTGATGCCTTCTAAGTGTCCCCWCGTTACCATTTCCTCTTTAGATGCATAGACAGGTCAACTGGATGAACCATCCCCTGTCCAGATTCCCCCCTCACAACCACAACTCCACCAAGTCAACRAACGTAGTCCCTTCAACACACATAACACACACAGCTGGGATTTCTGTAGGGAATTATCCCTGGCTTTTTTCTTTAGCTCCAGGGCAGGAGGAATCAAAATTCAGTGAGAATRGCATTAATTCCTCATTATCCACATTCTTGAAGTTAGTATTTTGACAAAATTGATATCCTGGAAGAACAGTTGTAACTACATTAATAGCTGATTTCTGTTTCAGTAWGGCAAGAACTGTTTACTTTGATCTAGTACAAAAAAAAAGAACCTCCTGGTGACTGAAATTATGAGCAAAACATCTAGACTAAGCTCTACACTCAGCTGTAGAGTTCACTTCTGTAGAAGAAGAACAGGATTAAYACACAGCAGAATTATTCACTGCATCTCTGATCAACTGATTGATTTCTATCCTCATTTGAGGATTAACAGCCTCTGGGTTACCACAATTTTTATATGACTGTGCAAATATTTAACAGTCACTGATGGCTCATTGCAAGGAATCATTATTATCAGAATCTTTCATCTTTCCATTTACTTATGGGTTCATGTTCTCTTGGTTGTGAACTCAGTACACGTTTCATTGCATCTTTTAAACTCAGGTTATCAAATTATAAGGTATACATCTTAGTGTGGCTGAGGTCCCCGGCTCTTAAGTAAAAAGTAGTCTTGCAAATGGATACAAAGGTCACAGCAGAGCAGCCCTGAGCATACTGAGAATCTCCCCTTTGAGCAGTTCTTCTTTTTATTTAGGGAGCCAGACTATTTTTCACATTCTAAATTACATCAGGTTTCACTCTGACACTTTAAACCAGTATCAGGACTTCTGCCTGTATCCTGCATGYTCAACCATGAAGCTTTGCAACTCATAGTGGACCACCATTATTATTAATTTATTAACTTCAGAATTTTTTCATGTTACTAAAAGCATAAATCTCACTTTCTGTGCACACCAGGTTATGAAGCTTCAGTACACACTGAAAGTTTTTTTGGTTTGTTATTCTCCAGAGGCAGATACGCACCTAAATACCCAATGATACATGACAGTGGCTTCCTGGTGCTTTTTATCTTCAGAGGATTCCCAGCAAGTTCACAATGTCGATCTGCATCTGAGAATTTTAAAGAATAAAACTCAGTTTAAGTATTTTACTATAACAAACAGATTTAGGACATACCAACCAGTCTCTGACTTGCATTTTTAACACAAATTTCTTTTTTTCTTTTAGCCCATCTTTTAGATTCTCCTTTTTATCATCAATACGTCTAATTGTGAATATTTAAAGGCAGGACATGTCCTCTTTCATGCAAGTGATATTATTTTTTTCTTTTTTAAAGTTAATGTAAGTTTTGACATCAGTTAGATTGTAGGTTTTGCTTACAAAGTCTTTTTGGAGATATTCAGCCAGGCAAATGGAACACAGATGAAAATATGAACACTATAAAAAACAGTTTTGGCTATATAAATKATTTTCATTGAATTCTTTTTTGTTTTCTACACACTTCTCTGTCTCTAAATGGGGCAATACAGAGTCAAGGATTAAAAGCTGGGACTACTGATTTTTGTCATACAACTCCTCATTGTACACTTTGCAACAAAACGCTCAGTTGTAACCAAGTATTACAGAGCTCAAAGGTCTCAAAGATTGGAACTTGCTGCTCAGTACACGAAAACTAGAAGTGCACCAACTGCCTTAGATTCCCTGCTGCTGCTGTGAATACACAAGCAGTGATTCCATCCACATGTCCCAAAAACAAAGTGTTAACATAAAGAGGTTCATGCTTAGACAATGAAGTCAGTCAACTTAAGGCAAAAATTCACAAGGCACCAGGTTGCAGTAAATAATTTCAAGACTACTGGAAATAGACCATCTCTTTTTTTATTTTTAATTATTCAGAATGATTGGGTTTCCTGTCTTCCAAGAGCACATAGAAACCCCCATAGGGAGCTTGCAGTATCCTTAGAATACAGGTATTCTGGTCTGGACAAAACTGCATTCATACAGTGATTATATTGATTGGGAGGTCTCTCAAATGGAATAACTTCCCACAAATACCTACCTACAGGTTTTACAGAAGGGACAGAAGGGAATTAGATTATAGTTGCAACTCCTCCCTGTGTTTCACCAAACTCTTCCTTTGCTTCATTCCAGCACATGAGACAGAGTAAACAGTAACAGGAAGAGGATAAGACACCATGTAAAGAATCTACAATCCCTTTATCAAATCAAATCAGATCTAGATCCGTGCAAAAATCACAAAGATTGTGAATGCACAACAATGACTGGATTAAGTATTTCAGATGTTCAAGATGTTTTCAGTGCAGCAGACAAAGCACAACTTACTTTCRTAGATGAAGGAATCTACCTAAAATTCTGGAAATACCAATGGGTTTCAAAGGTTCCAGAGCCCTAATGCTGAGTACATGAAGTACTTCRTTACTTTTTCTTAATCACAAAACATGCTGTGCTCAGGAAGAAAAAACAAAAGGCCTGGTGCCTGGAATAGCTTCAATATTGCAAAACACCTGAGATTATTTAAGTGGTGGAGCAGAATGATGTGCCTCCACTGACTCCCTCAGTAAAATAAGCAGAGGCTATATAGTATTTTATAGCTACTTTGAGAACAGCAAAGCATCACCTAAGAAGTAATTAGCAAGAAAACTTTCCATCTATGTGTCTTCACTATAAAAAAAGATATTGAATCATGTTGTGGTATTTATATGCTGACTGGGAATACATACTGCAAGGAGAGCACAATTTTCATGCTTGAGATAAAGCATGTTCATCAAAGGTGAGTATTCCAAAGCACACCTATCTATTGAAACAGTAAAGTATTCTTAACAGCAGCAAACTTTGATCCWCAATAAGGTGCTCCCATAAAAAGTATAATAAAGTTTATGATCTTTATGCAGAACACAGAGAAGAACATAGAAGTTGTATTGTGCATCATTCTCAAGTGTAAAGCCAGGGAATAAAATTTGGGTAGGAAGTTACCAAAACTCCTAAAATTTAAAGCAAGTCCTAAAATCAAATATGTTTTTTTTATATGAGCAATAAAAATCATAGTAAGACCAGTGAAATAGTGGAAGCTATGAGAAAAAATACATTTATAACAAGAAGGAATCTGATATTTTTAGTATATTTTTCAAACATAGCAAAAGCAAAAAGTGTGCTGGTGTCTGTAGCAACAGATTATGAAGGTGTGAGGAAAATACACAAGRAAATAAAGGCACAGCAGAAAAGCCAAAAGTGTTTTTTGTATCACTGCTCATTGCAGAAGCACTTAAAGAAGCTCACTTCCAAAATATTTTGACAAGGAAAGTATGAGAACTGTGTCACAYTGAAGTGTCCACAGGAAATATTTCAAAACAAACTGGTTAATCAGTAGAACCAAGYTACCAGGACCAGGTAGAATTCACCCAAACTGCTGAGCAGACACGCTGCTGGTGTTTAACAAAYGCTTAAATGTTCTTGGACGAAGAGAACAAAACCAGGGCAAATGTGATAACATTCTCCARTAAGTAGGTCTGCAGAGTGGCAGGARGTTGCATTATTAATAGAGGCACATRGTTAAATTTGGAAAYGTCAAAGGAGCCAACAAAGACCTTGGAAGGGAAAGCAAGKTGAGCGTGTTCTCATGACTGGGTGGTGTCCTTGCAGCAGGAAGGACGGACAATGGCGTGCTGGGCCTCAGCACAGCCAGCAGGGCTGGGAGGAGGTCACCTCTCCCCTCAGTCCATGGCAAACACAGCCAGAACCCCTGTCCAGCTCTGGGGTCCCCACCAGGGAAGAGACACAGGCACAAGGAGCAGGGCCAGCTGATGGATTGGGCGCTTGAGTGCAGCACATCCAGGGCCTGGGGGAACTGCTCTGGGCAGCCTTGAGAGGGAAAGACAAGGGGACACCTGGCTGGCACCTGCAGCCTGCCAGCACAGAGCACAGACACACTGAGCCAGACCCTGCCCAGAGGAACACAGGGACAGCACAGCACACTGCCCCTGTCTGTGGCAGCAGCCAGGCTGGGGGACAGGACATTGTTGGGTACAAAGATAAGGTTATTTACTCTGAGGTTGATCAAACACTGGAGCAGGTGCACAGAGAAGTCATGCAGTCTCCATCTGTGGAGATACAAAAAGCTCATCTGGCCTAAAGGCCCATGAGCACATGAACCTTCTGCAAGAGGTGGGATTAGAGATCTCCAGGGTACCTTCCTACTTACATGTCCTATAAACCAGTAAGTGCYAGTCTCAGAGGCCTGCCAGGATCCTCTGAGGGGACCTTGACCTGCCCACACGCAGCTGATCTGGCATCCAATTTGGCATTTCAGAGAGCTTTTACCAAACTGCCATCAAAGACCTCTGCTGGCCAGCTGTTACAGGGTAAAAGGGGCTTTTTCAGGGATTAAAACCTTATTAAAATTAATTGTTTATGTAATCCCCAAATTACCTGTGCTGTTCAACACATAAAAGGGCAGCAAAAGAGGTGATTAGAGAGTAAAAATTTCCTGATAAGAAATTTTAAAGCATAATCAAAGGTAAAACTGATAGCAAAGGACAGAAGGAGCAGSAAGCAATGCATGTAAATGAATTCTGAAGGGGTAAAATCACTGTAATATATAGATATAATGATAGCTCCTATACCATCACAAAGCAGAAGAGTATTCATGGAGTCAGTATCAACAGCTTTCTAAAAATATCTAGACAATACTAAAAAGAAATCAAAATCAGAATGTTAGAAAACATGATGATAGGAAAATAGAAAATACGACTTTCTAAAATTCTGGGAAATTTATATCTTGAAGTGCACATAATATGGGGCCCCATAATCCTAAAGAGGATACAGCACAATCAGAAAAAGTCTAGGAAATAATATTATACACCAGAGTGTGAAACACTTTTTTTATGAGGCTTTAAAACTGCCAAGCATGATGACTGATGTGGGCATTACAGAGGTGAGTGAAATCAGCAATGCCAAGAAGATGATAACAAACGAGGCTGTGCTTCTAGATATGAAAGTATTTTCTAATTATTTCCTTTTTCAAAAAACTAGATTTGTAGATCTCATAAGCTTCGAGAGACTCTCATTAGCAAGTTATTTCTCTTTGACATTCCATCATATCTCTCTGAAAATGTAGATCATCTAATGAATGTACTGTATTCCCTGAATTGTATTCTTAGAAACTTCAGAAAAAAAAATAATATGTTCGGTCAATTATTTTGCTGGATATTAAAATCAGGCACAAATTGTATTCAAAGATAACAACAGAGAAGATATTTTCATCCTAGATGCAGCTAAAAGCTCTTCCATAGTTATCAAAATCAAGGATGCAAAACATAGTTGGTGAACCAATGCCCATACATATTAGCCAATTCAGATGAATGGGTAGCTTTATGTCAGTAAAATACAAATTTTATGCTTACAAAGACAAATCAGTAACATTTTGCATATTCTATCATTTTCACTTGTCTTTGTTGCATCAAACTAGATCACTAGCAAGTACTGTGTACAATATTTGTTAATAAATCTGAGGATTTAAATGTATAATAAATTTTCATTGTGATCAGTACACCCATTTCCAGATAACTATACATATATTATACAGATACTATATTACCATGCACTGAAAACATTCTGACAATCATGTCTACACAGACAGCATAGAGTTATCCAGATCTAAATTACTATAATTAATATATATAGTTATAGTGATAAAGCTATATCCAAACAATGAAAAAAAAGTCCCTCAAAAGTCTCCCTGTGCTGAAGCAATAATGTTACAGACACATGGCTCCCTGCCAGGCATTTATCAACCTGCCTGTGAGCTGCAAACAGATCCAGTCTCGTCAGTGACTGCTGAGAAGAATGCTCACTTTGCTTTTTCTCTAATTAAGAGACCTTCCCCAGACAGGATGGTCTTGCTTAACTTTCTAAAAAAAACCCATGCAATATATTCAAACTAAAAAAGGAGGTAGTGCATGAGATTTAGACCACAACAATTTCATCTTACCAAAGCAGTTTGCCAATTCTAATTAGTCCTGGAAAAACCATCAGACAAGTTTATTGTCACCGACCACAGCGAGTCTATTAAGTTCAGACAGAACAAAGTTGAGCTTTCCATGATGTGCTGTSCTCCTAGCAGGAGGTGCAGTGCCTTCTCAACCTCCTGGTGGCCATCCTGAGATTGAACTGGGATGTAAATGCATCCTCTCCACTACCTCCTGCTGGCATCTGAGCAGGGGTCGTGCTGCAGGCTTCATTAATGAGGAAAATCTAACTCTCTGCACCATCTGAAGGAATAAAGAACACAGAATAGGACCTTGTTTTCTGCCAGTGGATATAATGGGCTGAAGGAGAGGATSTGGGTGGATGTTCGATAAGAGAAAATGTTCTGTCAAAACCTGGTTTTCAGCTAAAGATGCTTGGGCCTTATCATTCCCAGAAGCTTCCATCCTCCTCCAAGACTTGAGAAGTACCTGCAGATGAATTCAGATACACAGGTGGAATGCAAAAACCAATTTATTTTATGACTGAGCTGTGGCACGCTTGTTCAGACAGCCTTTCTCAGATCTGGGAATCAGTTTCATTTACAACCTGGCACTTCAACAAATTGCACAAGACTAAGCGGGCATAAAACCTGGTATGCAGCTGGCATAAGTGCCCCACCAATCCTCTGCCTTCAAATTTTACGGTTTCTGAGTGTTGTTATCGTGCCTAATGCAATATAGTTGGGAAATGCAGTTACATTTTCAAGAACTGATTTGGCACACACAGAGTCAGGTGAGTCTGACAAAGCATCTAAGCAGCCATTAGATTCAAGGTTCAGCAAACCAACATGAAAAACGAGTTCCAAATCAGTTCTTGGACCTTGTAACCATCTCATGCCACATCACATCATGGGTGACCTGGTACTCTGGCCAGGTTATTAGTTAAGCATGACTGTAATATTTCTAACACCAACACAGATACCCATTCAATATTGTAATTATTCAGTGGATCCAGCATAGGAAATCATTACTGCTAATTAAGGATCTTGTTTAAAAATTCAAAAATCCAAAAATTCAAGATAACCATAGAAAAGGATTGAGAACATCCATAGAAAAAGACAGACTATTTAGTTATAACATTAAAAACTAGAGTGCCCTGAGAACAGGTCACCAGATGACAGTACAGGAATAAAACTACAAAATATTCTTTTTCGCCTTTACTAGAGCAAGAATATGACAATGACAATGCAGGTAAGATCACAGTAATGATTYCACAGAAAGAGATTGCCAGAAASAGAACAAGGATTGTGGATATGTGTGTGCACATGAAGAAGTGTGACTTAAATTATTTGAGGTATAATTTGGTTTCCACTATTAGAAAATTGTTTTAATGCTGTGTTCAAAAACCATCAACAACTGTGCCTCTTTTTCTTCAACCTATATTAGGTCTAATCAGGAAGCATCAGAATTCAAAGAGACAAAATCACAAGGTCCAAAATTTGCTYAAGCAAAAAGAATCATGAAAGACAGACACTACCGGGGAAAGAAGAAAAGTCTTTCTACYCTTGCTGCTAATCTCATGTAGAACTCTTTCACTCAGAGCAAAGAGAAAACACTCCCAGCACTGCCAGTTGAAGCAAGAATGACTATTTCCCRCTGAAAAGCTCAGCTTTTCACTCCTCTCTTTAAAGGTTGAACACATGTTCTAATATAAAACAGTTGGATGAAATTTTTCTTCTGTTTTTCTTCTCCTTAAACAAAAGTTTCATCTTTTCAATATATTTTACTGCAGTGAGTGAGAAAAAACACAGATATAGATATAAAGATATGAGGTTCAAGTGAACTTCTGAATTTTCCTCCATGATTCAGCAAAAAAACAAATTTAAAAGTTCAATACCTTTCTTTCAGAAAGTAACCTTTATTTTGGATTGAGGATTAAAAATATCATCTTAATCCATCTTTAGACATACTTCTTCCATGAAGAACAACTCATTTTATTCACACGGTTTCCTGAAATCTGAAAGTTGTTCCTGACTTGCATAGATTTAAAAGAGGAAAGAAAATGGCCAAAATAACTAAAAAACTAGACAAGGACAATAAACAGAAATATTCAGCAAATTCTGGAGTACTGCAGAAGTAGGTGAAAAGTTTGCATATGCATAATGGCTGGTCTTGAAGTACATAAAGGGAAAATAATTACTCAAAATCAGATTTTAAGCCTCTGTGGAGTAAATTTCTTATAAACAGTACAGACATCATCTGCATCCCAGATAAGTATGCTGGGAAAACATTCAGTGTTAATCTAATGAAGATGCTTATAAACCCTACATCTAATGATCTTAAAAGTTCTCTTCAATTCTAATACAATTGACAGTACAATGAACCAGCAGGCCTCATCCTGGAATACCAAGCATCTGCTCCAAGAACTGTATCTATGGAAGACTGGGAATCATAGCCAGACAGTATGAACAGTAAAACAACGTGCCCGGTGCAGATACAAAAGCTGTTGAAATATTCAGTGACTTTGCAGGAGAATTTACACGCATATGCAGGTGAAGAGACTTACTGTTGCTATCTACAAAAACTAATAGCTTTTCTCATACTACTAGAAGTCCATCAGRTCTTTATATTTTGGCTATAAAAACAACAAGTGTAATACAGAATTTTATTTACAATTAAAATTTAAAACTGGAACACAAAAAAACAAAATGATGCAACTATGATGAATAAACATGGCTATCACCACCATCTGATTGTCACAGTGACAAAGGACTGTATTGCACACCACATTTAAATTATTATGAAACCCCAGCTCCTGATTCTTTGACCAATCCCATTGAAAAAAGTACAACGTGTACAGATCTATAGGTTCTGCTCAGCAAATGTTTAAAAAAACAACAACAGAGAAGCACGCGTCTTTCATGCTGCCTAGTAGGAAGAATGTATGTTGTGGCACTGATTTTCCCTTCCTGCCCCCCATTTTTGTTAATGTCAATTTTTGAAAGTAATGAGGTAATAGTTTTTAATKAATTTGAAATGTTCCCACAGTTTAAGACCTGTTCAAGGCAACCAATGTGTCRGTATATGCTGGACAAATGAAAAAAATAAAAATAAAAAGCAAAAGCGTATAGACAAGAAATGTTTATTGAAAAAGAAAATAAAATTAAAAGACAAAAATGGGTGGGAAGCACAGCACACAGAACTAAGAATTAAAAAAACATCTTACATTCTGCCTTAATGGCAGCACAGTTAATAGGGACAAAGGGACGTCGCGCTGCCTGCCGCAGCCGGAGGGTATTTTTGCAGACCTGCCGGGCCAGTTTTGTCCAACAGGTGGTGTGCAGAAAGAAAGCCTGCCGCGTTTTCACCGCCGACTTGGGGCTGCCCGTGTTCCGCACCGGGGTGCCCTGCGTGGCCTGCCGCGACAGGTGCGTTCGGACATGCGGCTCCTGCGGGACAGAACACGGACAGCGTCACACACAGCTCAGTCACGGCACCCAAACAGCCCCAGAAGTCAAGATAGCCTCGGAAAGGGATTAGGGACATCCGCAGAAAAAGACAGACTATTTAGTTATAACATTAAAATCGACAGAGTGCACTGAGGTCACCAGATGATAGTACAGGAATAAAATTACAAAACATTCTTTGTCTTTTTTTCCTTTACTAGAGCAAGAATATGAAAATGACAATGCAGGTAAGATCACAGTAATGATTCCACAGAAAGAGATTGCCAGAAACAGAATACGGATTGTGGATATGTGTGCGTATATGAAGAAATGTGACTTAAATTAGTTGAGGTATAATTAGGTTCCCACTCTTAGAACATTATTTTAATGCTGTGTTCAAAAAACATTACCAATTGTGAGATTTTTTTCTTCTGTCGATGTTAGGTCTAATCAGAAAGCATCAGAATTCAAAGAGCCAAAATCACAAGGCCCAAAGTTTGCTTAAGCAAAAAGAATGTAGCGTCTGTGAAAGACAGACACTACCGGGGGAAAGAGTCTTTCTACTCTTGCCGTTAATCTGATGTAGAACTCACAGGAATGCATGAATAACATTTTTAAGCACTTTACAAAAAGTAAAGAGCTGTCTGTGCAGGAAGCCACAGAGCAGACAACTCTAYACAGAATGGATATATAGTGTCAATCTAAATGAGATATTCTATAGTAGGTTTAACATTTCAGAGATAACACACCATTTGACAGACAAAATGACATTTGTACACCAAAAATGCAGGAAGCACGTGCTTGTTTATACAAGAAGTAGCATGAAGTCGTGGCMAGGCCTGACCACTGCACAGCTCTATTGACACAGCAAAAGTATTAATAAATTGAGTTTTGTAGTACCAAAGTTGAATACACACATAAAAAACCATTCCATTAAATCACATCAAATCACAGCAGTCTAGTGAAAGCACCATGTTTTGTTTTAGAAAAGTTTGTCTACACAATCCTACCTCTGTAGGTTGGCTGGAAGACAGCTTATCTTCATCTGTCTGTGTGGGCATTTTCAGGCCACCATATTTCTTCCAATAAATCCAGCAAGATGCACACAACCTACACTGCATATTAGGAGGGCCCCAAGAATACCATTGGTGAGACTGCGGAGCTAAGGAGGAGAAAGCAGCACAGGTGAGCTGGTGCATGCTACATTCACTACAATCAATCCAAAGGCTGTAATAGATGATTATATACAGCCATAACACATGGCAATAGCACAGCATTGTATGGATAAATATTTAATATATTTGACACTGAAGGTAAGAACTTGAATTGTTTGTTGTTTCATTTTTTTACAAAAGCGCCAGAGAGGTGAACTCCAAATGGAAATTCTGTAAATGCTTCTAAAATGAATTTCAAAACAGGGACTTTGTATTGCTGAGATTTTCTCCCAGAGGACTACGAGAAAAAAAACCAACAAACCCACTATTTCTAATCGCACAATGGAAGACAGGCTAATTAAGATGGATTTTCTATCTGCTCTCATATAATCTCTATTGTGGGGTGCTATTCCAAGAAGTCAAACAAAAATTATCAGAAACACACAAAATACTAGAAAGAAACAATAGTCCTCCCCATGTTCCCCAACAACAACAGAGGGGGAAAAACACTCTACAAACACTCCAAAACCATTCAAAGAAAAAAAAACTTCAAAAACCCTGCAGCCTTAAAGAAAAAACCAAATATAAATTTGAATATAGCTTTGTGAAGGTAAAGGAATAATAGATCAATGCCACCATATTACACTACTTACTCTKTCTGTGTTTTATGAATTGTTTAAAAATAAATCATAAAGAAATTTGAATACTTTAATTAATATGCYGAAGGCAGCTCTAACTTTAAAGATATTTCTGCCACAAGAGCAATTGCAAATTATCCTCTGTCATATCCTAATAAAATTACATACCTTTTTTTTTGAAAAGCACATATTAAGATTCACCCAAACTCAAGTCATTTAAAATATATTTACTTACTATAGCAGCTTTCACAAGCCCGACCTATTACTGTGGCTTGTGCCTGGTAAGAAGCTCCCATTGCTCCATTGACTGCAGCAGGTTTCCCATTGTTGCTGGATATTTGATTGGGATTTGGTTTATTGCTTTAAACAAATTTTTTTAAAGGTTGTAAAAAAAAAAAGAAAAAAAGTGGTTTTATTAACTGGTTAGTCAACAGGAAGACAAACAATCTCATTCTGGAAATCTGAGGTGTGCAGACAACACTTATAAAATCTTCTCTATACAACAGTAATTCTTGTACTCCTCTATTACTTTCAGCATTGTCAGACACTTGCTATGTTAGGAGCTGCTCTGACATTCCAATTTGCAACTTTTACATGTGCTCACATGGGCTAAGCTACTTAGAAAGCTCATAAAAGACCAACTCTCAGGGGTCAAAGCATTAACAAAAGTCTGACACAGCATGGAATTTAAGAAGGTGGTTCTAGTCAACAGATAAGATTCACAAGTTGAGGATGGACTTTAAGTGAAGTATAACAAGAGGAGCAACAATGCCTGTAATACTACAAGGTTTTTGATCCCAGGAAAGGGTCAAACAGCCTCCTGTCTGTAAAAGAAGTACACACAGTAACACAAATGTACACACAGCAAAACTCACCCATATATCAGGTTGTTCTGTCGCAGTTCTCTTCTGAATTACTTCCTCTCTGAGAAGGCTAACTGTTTTTTGGATATTTCTGTTTGGCTTTTTAATATTATTGTACTATATCATTCTCATAATTATTCTAACTTCTAATACTTTAGTGAAGTAGGACTTTACGGGTCAATTAATTCAGAGAGCATTAATATAACTCCTCACTARATTAAGTGCAATATTTCCAGAGTTTCAACTTTGTGAGTCTTAATTACGCTCAATACAACGCAAGGCTGGATACATTGATTCCTAAGACAATTATTTGTCATTTTAGGCAGCATAAAATATATTAAAGAARTGTTAAAATGATAATTGAAGAAACCTTTGCTATATCAAGTGTCTATTTCAAATGCCAATAACCCTGTCTCCTGCCTTTTCCTTTTTCACTGTATCAGCAAGAGACAATTTTACAATTTCCACATATTCTTTATCCTGGGCTCAAGGTACAGGAGAAGAGCATCAAATACAATTAAATCTTCCACATTATGATCTGTTGCTTAGTTACCTTTCAGAAATGCCATGAATTGAAAGGGAGTCTCTGGAATTAAGGACAGAACCTTGCAATTACAGGAAATACCTAATGATCAAGTTCAAAAAGGTACTCAGCTCTGAGAATCAATTCTACTCAGATTTCAAATGCAATAAATGAGTCTTGAAGCAGAGCATTTAGCAACCCCATGGCCACCACAGATACCAAAGCCTTGAAAAGCCCTACCATTCTCCTACTGTTGACTAGAGATTTTGTCTTGAAATAGAGGCAAAAGACAGGCAGTAAGATAAAAATGCAAAAATCCCACCTTTTGAAACACATTTTGTTATCCAATACAGCTGGTCCCTACTGTGAACTTATTGAAAATCCATAATTGTCCACATGGACCAAGGAAATTAAATTGAAAAAGCATAATGCAAAGTCTGAGCACCTTAGGGTTTTCCTAAAGCAGCCACTCATCGGAGAAGGTTAGGGAACACTCACACTAGAGTTTTTAGCTTTTTTTAAACAGTGTAACTTAGAGATGTGAGCTACAAAACTCACAAAATTTGTTTTAAGATAAGATTAAAATAAATGTAACAATCTGCTGCTTTCATTGTTACATCTGTTTAAGAGAGAAAAGCCAGTATGAAATATGGAATGAAACTCTATTGTATGTAATTTATACAAGCCATCAAAAATCTTTGTGAAGTACTTCCTTTGTTATTACATTCTTCTGTTATACAAACACTCACAACAATGGGAAGTTCATATATAAATAAACTGAATATACCCACAGAAAGCTTAGAAAAAAGTGATTTGAAATCCTTTCTCTTGTCATAATATTGAGGAAATTACGAATATGTAGGAGGGATTTTATCTTTTTTCTACAAATCACATGTTAACAGAGGCAGATAGAGCATCCAATTTAAATGTAAAAGAAATACAGATCAAAAACCCCTCAGAAGAAAACAAGATTGCATTAGTAGCACGTGGTCAAAGATAGAGGATCTGGGGCTGTGTGCTACCTTTAATTTAGAACCAGAACATCTCTTGTCTCTAGATGCAGAAGAGATTTTATCAGCCAGATAAAACTGTAATGGGAAATTATCTCATTTTATTTTACGTAACTACATTAACAACTGCTTCTGCTTTGAAATATTGCATTTACACAAATATGAAGTGTTGTGCTACAGGGATTTGGAAGAGATTGTTTTGCAAAAACTGCTTTTTGAATTAATAGGCTCTTCTTGCATGTGAACAGACCACAGGTAGCACTTGATCAGTCTTTGTAAAACTTATTCCAGACAAAAAGATGGCAGGTCAAAAACAAAGATCAGTAAAGTAAGAAGTTTCACTTAAAACAAGAGTTTCTGGCATTTTCAGATTATATCTCTGAATATAATAAATCCTGTAAGAGTAACCAGTAGAGAGATGACTAGGAAAATAGCATGCATGTAACTGCATGTTACTGTTTCAATTTTACCTGTATATTATTCAAAAAATGAGTTTGTTGTTATACTCACTAGGTGGGGATGTATACTTGTTTCAATTTACTTTCTGCTTCAGCTGCTTTCAGACGTTTCTAGTTGAAAAATTAACACATTAAAATATTTTATTACATTACAGTATGACACTTCATAAAACTGCACACAATACATCTTTAAATTATTTCTATTTTGTGATTTCAAGAGAGCTTCCAAAACAAGCATAGAAATCTACACAATGAAAATCATGAAAAACAAGCTCTTGATTTTTAGCATTATTTTGAAATCATAAAGTGCTGTCCTTCCCAGTAAAACTCACARGCCTCACATATGACAACAAAACTGTAAAAATTATAATGACAGCTTACATAAATCACATCCATATAAACATGTATGACACTGTGACTACCCCTCATTGCAGAATTAAGTAGAAATTAAATGAATGAAATTGTGTTCCTCATCAGTCATGTAACAAAACTTCTTGGCTGCTCTGTCCAGACTGAGGCTGAGCTTTTATAACACAGTACTAGTAACAAAGTCCACTGAGTCTTAGAAATAACTAAACACTCTACTAGCATTAAATGCCATCAAAACTGTGGCTCAGGAACATCACGGTAACAGAACAGCTATACTACTGTCAAAATTGTCTGTGAATTTACTAAATCATTACTTTCTTCATACTTGCAACAAATGCAAACCATCTTGCATTTCTATAATGTTGAGAAGTTTCAGTAATTGCCATATATTATACAATAACTAAGACAACAGTTTTTTCAGCAGTGGCACAAGAAATACAGAGTTCAGGTGTCCACAGGTTTTCCAAAACATTTGTATGTAAAAGATGAAGAAAAAGCTTTATTTCCCTGTACTTTTTGTACTCAAGACATTAATTCTGTTCACTTGAGAGAAAAAAAGGAAAAGCAAGAGAGAAAAGGATTTGAATCACGGTCAATTTCATTACAGAGGATGAAAAAAAGGAGGGGACACACTTATAGCCAGCAATAATAAATCAGTACTACCTGTCTTTATCAGGTGATTAAAATTCAGTCCTTCATTTCACCTGCAATCACCATTTCTCCTCTCTGCTGTACTCTTATTTTTTTGATATCCAACTTTTGCAAGGTTTATAATCCAGGAAAATTTTTCCTAYCTTGAGAAAACTATCATGAGATGACTCTGCTCTGAGAGTCCCTTGCCTGAGCCATGMGGTGAGTTACAAGGTAATCAACTTTACTGGCCCAGCAGTCTGACTAAACCTCCTGGTGTAAACTGCTGTTCTTCTCCATTTCATTAAGTTGCCTCTGTGTTGTCCATTTATAAAACTCTCACTTACAAAATTGCATCTTTAAGGAGTAATGTGTAACAAACAGACTTCTAATCACTCCATGYCACCATTAATTAATTCCTGTGCAAGGAGAGCTCTTTTCCATTTATCTCCAAAACAGGTTTGTTTGTTTTTCCTTACAGCTTTTTGCTGTTCACAGATGTCCAGTTGTTTGGAGCTGCGGAAGTGAATACCATTGACACTGCTGGTACAGTTGCAATCTTTCCTCAGTGCCAGACATTGTAACACTGCCCTACCCTCAGCAGGCCCACAGAAAAATACAAACAATCTGCTCTGCCTGCTTGGGTCAGTTTTTACAAGAGCAAGGAGAAAGAACAGCAGCCGCACCATGCTCCAAGTCTCATAAACTGGTAGTCTTTAATCTGAGAACATTTCACAGCTCCCAGAGGTGAACTCCCTCTGCTTAACAGCAGGACATAGGTTTTCCACAACTGTCTCTCATTCCTTTTCTTATTATATCCAACAATAYAGCACTTGTTTGCAGCCTGACAGAAGCATGTGAAACTGCCAGGCAAAAGGGTACCACACATTCCTCAGAGCTTSCTAACAAACTGGTCCATTCCACAAAAATGACTAAATCTCACTGCACACCTATCGCAAGCAAAGGAGAAAATAAAATAATGGGCAAAAAAAAAAGGATGAAAGTAGCCCTGAAGCACTGTCAGAATGTAAAGGCATGTGTAGGAAGCTGTATTAAGCCCCAATGGCAGTGCCAATGAGAAGTGACTATATAGACATTGATTAAATTTTAGCATACTTTTAGTACTGGCATGGGGGTTGTAAGGAATGCAATTTAACAATTGCTTTTCTCCTTTATTTACTAAAAAGAATGATATACTGTCTTCTACAAAATAAATGATGCAATGATATTTCAGTATAAGCTATATTTTTATACATTAAAATTATGGCTAACATTGGTCTCTAAAAGCAACAGAACATGTCACAGCTTGAATTCTCACTGACATACCAACTTCTAAGTACTGAGAGAGAGGAAAGAACGCAGAAAGAAAACGATCAATAGTTGCAGCTTCTGAGATTAAACCTCTGTCTGTTGAAATCTAGAGAGAGAACTGGTAAAAGCTGGAGGCTGAAACTGAAAATATTTAGACAAGAAACAAAGCACTAGGTTTGTAACAAATCCCTGGAGCAATGAAATAAATTACTGGAGCAATGTAACACAGAGAGCTTTACCTGGAAAAAAAATTTACATCTTGAACAGTATTTTAAATAGGTCTTACAGACTGCATTGCAGGGGAGGTCAGACTATACTAACCCAGTTTTTCATGGGGTCTAATGCTAGCATTGAAAATGAATGTTTGTGGGTTTTAAGAACTTTTGTCAAGAATATCAACTTACAAATATCACAAGGACTGACCATTTCCCTAAATTAGTACTGTTCTCAGCAGTGGAAATAAATAAATGAGAGGCAAATGTAATATATTGTTGCAGAAGAGRAATTTACCTGCCATTTAATGTGTTTACTCTTTTCCTCTTATGAAGTCTCAAAGTCTTTTCCCATTGAATCGGACTTTCAAGGAGAACACCACAAATAAGTTTTCATTCAGTAGAATTAATCAATCAAACCTGGCTTTCCTCAAACACTGTATATAACACAGTGGTCATGAGAAGTGCCCTAACACCAGGAATGATTACCCAAGGCTGAATTAGTTTTGCTAGACAAATTCAGGGAACTTTAACACATCTTTCCTTCGCTTTGACTTGAAGGGAAGATGTTCTCAAAGCAAGGTGGTAGCAGTACCTCCACTGCCATTAAATCACCACATTTATAACCTAGTAAGAATGACATTTAGTAAAAATTATGAAAAAGAAATCTTTCTTATGCCTGACACAACACATCCAATTCACAAAGAAATAAAGATTAAAAACAACTTTTCATATTAAATCACATCAATCTAGAACTCAGAGACTGTATTTTAAGATTCAAGTATTTGCACTGACCTTTTCCATCTTCCCATTCCCACCAATCCCCCTGCCCCTCAAGCATGAGATTTAGAGCAGAATGACTTTGAAATTTCTACTTTATTACTGAATATATTTTCTCCCTGAACTACATTCAATTATCACTGCTTGTTCTTTTTGGGAAAAAAACCTGCAGATATTGTTTTGACTGAACTGTATCAATTTTTACCATTCAAAAAAATCTAAACAAGGGCATGATGAAGTTCTGATCCCTTCTTAGGAAGGATTATAGAAATGTTAACCTGGATCAAAATTAAAAATTTGGCCTACACTGGTTTTATTACTGACGATCACATATGTGACCCTAAAAGAACATGTCTAAATTCCATCCTGAGTGTATTGCCATGGTCTGAGTAGGATGTTGGAAGTTTATTTAGTTGCAAGTAAAACACAGGCATTTACCAGAGCATTCAAGTTGCAGATAACAATAAAGCCTATGTGATTTTCCTGTAAAAACCCTAATTCTGTGAAAGGATGCGCAATCTTAACACATACACCTTGATCATTGCTGCAATACAATCATAAAGAGCTCTAGAGAACTACAAAAAGGATCTTAGTCTTTCACCAACTMCTCCAGAACAAGTATTTCAGAAAAAAAGCTACATTTTTATCTGATTCTTAAAGATAATCTGTTGCCCAGCCAATAAGAGCTGACAAGATGCACAGCAAATCTCTGTTGACAGCACCTTTCTAGGATAAAAACCAACAGCAAAAAAAAGGGGTTTAAAGTAAAAGGAATGATGACAAACCTAGAAAAACATGCCTTTATAGGGAACATATTATATTTTATTTGTATTATCCATAGAACTAAAATGTCCTAGTGATACTCCAAGACTCTATCATGCAGTAAAACACCTTACTGCTTATCATGCAGTAAAACACCTTTCCCTTACTTTCCATGCCCTAACAAGATGATGTAGAAATAATTTCAAATAAACCAGAAGTAACCATCCCTCTGACACATGGAATTTGAAACAAGTCCAAAGATCCATCTAATAGTACAGCTGTAGTTATGACAGCATAAAAATTATTTTCAATACACTGTCCATTACATCACCATCAATTATGTAGCAAATAAAGGAGCTACTAGGTTGAACATCAAATCAGAAATTAAAATGGAGCCTTTTAAAGTATTTTTGGTCTAAACCAAGGAGTAAATATATAAAGAGCACAGTATATAAAAAACATCAACACTGACATTTTGCCTAAACCTGCTAAAAGTATCCCAAGTATTGGTACCCGATATAATCTTAACATGTTTTTGCTCCAGAGCAACCCAAACAGTTGAACATTCAATCAAAAGGATGAACAAACCCACTGTGTGCAGAATGGTCTCAATTTTGAAATGCTGGTAATGCCAAAGTWATGCTTTGTCCAGAAGTACCAATTAAAAGTTCATAACACCAGCAGCCACTGTAACACAATGTATTTTTGTGCTTCCTTCAGTCCCATGGCAGAGTTTCACAGTCTAAAGCATTTGCTCTGCAGCCCATTTCCATCTGATCCCCTACTGAAGGAGGAACCAGGAATCCAATTGCTTCAAACCAGCATAAAACACAAATAGGTTAAAAAGCTGTTCACGGCTATGGGATGTACAGCAGGCACCAAAAGATTTGACACTGCAGCCTGTAACACCACTGGTCTATACCCCAAAATATTACCTTAGGCCTCCCATCATGTATCTTTTCAAGAGCACAGACARATTTTTATGGTTTAACAAGACCACTTTTTAAAAAAAATGTCTCAGACTGGTTCCTTCTGAAATAGTCATTGAATTACCTGCTGCACATATCTGTCAGTGGTTTTCCACATGTAGTAATACTCAATGATGCTAGTCAGCGACTTCCAAGGGAGCTGAAAAACATTTGTTACAAGTTAAAGTGGTTCCAAGAAATTGCAATGTTCACTTCTTATTAAACACATGTTAAAATCAASTACAGTTGAGATAAATACCAAAACCTGAATGTGTTAAACAACTGCATTAGAATCCATATGCAAAAAAACACACATTGCAATTAATAATACRCAACCATTAACAAGTATGCAGAATTATGGTATCATCCATCCAAATCTAAATGTAATTTATTCTGTTTAAGCCATATAGTTAAACAAAATGATCAAAACAGAATGCAGATTTCCATCAGAAAACACAGAAGGTAATCTCTTTTATAAAGTGTGTCCATTGGAGAATAATGCTAGGACTAAAAGAAATCATCTTGACA
Source organism: Cardinalis cardinalis (assembly GCA_014549065.1). Classification (NCBI taxonomy): domain Eukaryota; kingdom Metazoa; phylum Chordata; class Aves; order Passeriformes; family Cardinalidae; genus Cardinalis; species Cardinalis cardinalis. Next base: position 2,295,852 of record JACDOX010000023.1, read on the forward strand.
AGACTGTGCTCGAGTCTCATGATAATTTTACTCTTAAAAAATACAAAGGATACCATACATAGCTCAGATTTTTCATGTCCCATAACAACTCAGCTGCTCATACATTACCACTAGTTTTGCATAAACTCCCACATGCTCTCAACTATTATCAAGAAACAAAAGGATGCGAGGGACAAATGTTACCCTGAGCAACATGAGTGATACTGACAATAAATATTTCACAAAAATCTCTGTACAAACAAGGTACCTTTGATAATGACAATTATTTTCGGCGCCCACGTTCATCAGTAAAATAAAAATGTGTTAACCTCAGTGTAGGGGAGAAAATTAGGCAATCATTTTTAATTATCACCAAATACTCTATTTAACTGCACAAGGTCTCTCTATATTTTAAATTAGGATGTCTCATCCAAAATTTATGCTATTTTTCTTCATAACTTGGAAACAGTACTAATTTGTGTGTTATATTTTCTAGAGGCATGCATTAATGCAAATATTATCTGCTTTCTAGAAATGAGGACGATGTTTAGGAGGTTCCAGAAAATACAGGTGTGGAAACTGATCTTTCCAACCTTACTGACCCCACTAGGCAGCTTTCTGCATGTTTTAAGCCCAAAAATAAGAGTTTCCTGCAGCTTTAGTTACATTGCTAAAACACCAAAGGAACACCTCAAACTCCCTCTCCYTGTATGCAGGAGCTCACTAGTTTTTCAAGCTGCTTGATTCAGGTTCAGTGTCAGAAGTGTTCTACACTGTGTGAATCCCTGAACATTTACATTTGATCCAAAAACAGCAGCGTATGCAGTGCTTATGCTGATGTCTCAATAGTAACACAATTCAGGTTCCTAAAATCCTTTTGCTTTCTCAAGTAAATTGTGCCTTGAGAGAAATCTTCCCTCAAAAAGGCCAGTGACAAGATGATGTGTTTGGTGTGAGGTGACAGATAAAATGGTTCTCAGTCTTCAGGTCCACATTYCCCCTGCATCCAGGTGAAATGCTGTCACCCCTACTACCTGCCATTGACAATTAGTACATTTTGGCATATACATATTTATTTTCCTATTTGAATATTTATTAGCATGTTCATGCTACAAATGTTTGTCATTTCTCTAGAAAATACTTTAATCTGTTTTAACTGTGGCTGTGACATCAGTATGTTCATTCACTCAATAGGCATCYACAATTAAGGGAAGGTAATTAAGATACTTGGACCAAATAACTGTAATCCTTTTATACTTTGATTCAAAACTTGGAAAAGCTGTTTGGCAGACTGAGTATATATAACCTGCATTCCATTTACCTATGCACTTAATGCTTTGAACTGCCAGTGAAGCTGTGAACACCACAGATTAATACATTGTCATTATCAAATTCCGTTACTGAAAGAAGTAAATATGCTCATCTGCACAACATTTTTAAAGGAGAAAATTAGCAAAAGCTATCAGATCTACAAAAACAGAGAGGGAAGTTTTAAATTTCTTTAGTTTCTCCAGGCTAAAAATAGACCAATCAAATTAGTAAGAAAAAATTAGGATTATAAAGCATCCTAAAATGAACATAGTAATTTTAAGGCATGTTTTCATAATTTTCTAAAGCTGGAAAGCAGTTGCTCCTGCTCTCTATAAACAGTCCCTACTCTTGATTACCAAGGCCTTTCCKGCCACATCTCAGATGTAATAGTCATAAATTTGTGAAAACTGTTGATAATGAAAAACTAAGAATTAACAAGTATAACATCTTTGTCTTACTGTTAGGAAAATAGTTACGTTTGGAGAACATAGAATATCCATTCTACTGCTCTGGGGTGTGAAATAATTCAAGCACATCAAGTAAATCGAATTAGCTCATAAGGTTTAGCTTGATTAGAATTCACATAGAGTCTTAAAGACAGAAGAACCTCTCCTACAAGAGCCAATGAGTCAACAGTTGATGAAAATTATTATTCAAAAGCTAGATTGGTAACTTGATTACAATTGAGCATCTCCTAGCCATGAAAAAAACGTAAAGACCTTTACACATTTAACTTATAACAATCTTGTTTACCAACATTTAGTGTTTGTAGCTTAACACTTGAGCTGCACATTGAACATCAAACAGTGGCAGTTTCCAGTAACTGCTGGAAAAGTAAATGAATCTGCCCTTTACAGAGCTGTCATGTAAGGGCTGCAATTGCAGCAGCTGTGCCTTGCAAATCTGGGCCAACACAGAAAAGGCAACTCCTGTGGGATGTAATGACTCAGGCAGGTGCTACATAACCCTTCTGCTTCAGCAGACTGCTACCAGCCCCTTTCTGCCATGCAACATGACTTTCTTGCCTGTGCTGTGGCACCACTGTGTGACTGCTGAGGTTGGAGTTTAATCTCAGACACTGCAGATTTAATTTTATCATTAGATCCTACCTGGAGACCCAAACAAGTTCACACGTACACTATTAGCCCRTTATCTTCTTTGCCCTTGCTCTTACAACACATTTAAGAGCACTTAGATACTTATCAGAAGTAAACTTATCAATGGCTTGCCACTGAAGAGAGGGAGGAYAACAGATGAAAGTACTATGGTGGAAAATCACTGCTTACATGCTACATAGTTCTACCTCCCTCAACTTGCAGAAACTTTTCACATATCCGTGATCTAAATCTCAAAGGACTATTTTCGATGATTACTTAAAAAGCAAATGTGTGTTTTCAAATCCCTGCACTTTCAGATTGCTACATAGGAAGTGAGAACACATAAATTTTACACTAGAGAAATTAAGAAATCCCAACACTACACAATGGCTAACATAATTGAAAGATTTCAAATTCCATAGAATTAAATAAAGACTGCGCAATGTTCTTAGTACCATATAAACTGAGATATAAAATACATGTTCTTCTAAGGATGTTTTTAAAATGACATTTTTCCAAAGATTAAAAAAAAAGTGACTAAGAAYAGATAATAACCCCGTTCTAACTAAAATAAGCTATAATTAATTTGTGCCCCACATCCATTTGTGCTGCACTCTGACTCATGGTTAAGGTGCCCTCAGTAGGCTATGCAATCCTATCACCAGATCTGGGTTTGTCTCCTGCTTTGGGAGGTGACCAGGGCAAAATAGCTGCATTTTTAGTGAAAGAGGGAGGGTATTAGGACAAAATTTTATCAGAGTATCCAAGACAAAATTTTAACATTGTAAACAGCTTCTATTAAAGTCATTCAAATATCTAGCATTTAAATATTACAAATGCAGAAGCAATTCTTGCGACATGTTACTACACTGCACCACTTTAAGGCAGTAGTAGGTAGCACAGAAATTATACAGAAAATAAAAATACCACATAAATACCAGAGACAAGSCTTCTGCATGCTTGCTCACAAATTGTGTTAGGACACAACTTGTAAACAGCCAATAAAACATGTTATATGCTTAGGGCATTTTCAAAAGCCAAATATCATATATTAGAAACCATTTAATTAGAAGACATAGCTCCTGAACCATTGTACACTTACAAATGAGACCCATTTGTCTGTATAAGAAATCATAAGGAATGCAATTTACCTTAAGATTTCTTTTCTAAAATATCTATAAATATTGTTTTTCAATAATAYTTTCTTGCACTTAAAAGAGCTGTTTCAGCCATGATGCAATGTTCAAACTTATGTCATCAATGTAATGAACATTTTCTCCCTTAGGAATCTCAAAATTAATCATGCAGATGTAATACTTCTATTAAAATGTCAGTTCCTTAGAAAAACAATAGCCTTCATTTCCCACCTTCATTCAATTACCTGTTCCATTTCAAATCTGTGAAAATGAAGGAAAGACAGCTCATTGCCAAGCCTCCTCCCACTGTCCTGTAAGGACTTCGGTCTTGTAAGGACTTCTACATTTACCCTACAGTACATTTTTTCCCCCTCACAAAGACTATTAATAAACTTCTGCAAAGGAAATTTTAAAATCTGAGTTCTCAGAGTCATGCAGTATGAGATGAATGTGAAAATGTTTCAATCAACTTCAGTCTTAAATAATGGAATTCCTTTGGTTCAAATCTTAACTTTTTCATGAAGCCCAACTTGAACATGGTACAACAGAGGAAATATTTTTCCTTGAAAGAAAAAGGTTCTCATAAAATGTGAAAAAATTGCAGCAAATTACTAGCAATTCTAGCAATCAGTGTTAGAATCCATTTAATTTCATTACTCTGCATTAGAATTAGCAAATTAAAGGTTTAGTGCCCTATAGTCTGATACTTCAGTACAAAAATGATTGTAGTTAGAACATATTGGAAAACATTTCTTTTACTTTTCAGAACTGCCAAAACATCTAATATGTCAAAACAACTCCCTGTAGTACATTTTAAAACCTATCTGAATACAAATTCCTCTCTGCTAATCATAGTAGGAAACCCCAGCTTTCCAAAAACACCCAGGGGAGTGAGCCATGTAGATGCTAATGAATTTCTCTGGAAACTGTGGAAACACTCTGCAAAGCTCCTGGACCTTTTTCAGATGCTTATAAGATCCTTGTAAAAATCCTTATTGGAGTGTCTCAGCATGAGATGTCCTACCTGATATTAAACCGCTAAAAAGATTATCTTCTGTCACCATCTTTCCAAAYAACAGCATTGAACAAGAAAGCATATTGACTTTCAGCCAGATAAAATGTATAAATATGTTAATCACACGTGTCAGCTACACAGATTTCTCCCCTAGCTAAGCCTTCCAAACCTACAGAAAGCAGCTATGCTCAACCATGGCAAAACACAGCTACAGGAAAGGGCACTGCTTTCATACTTACAAAGTCTTGTCGAATGTCATTGAAGTCCTTGCCATACTTTTCCAAAGCCTCTTCAAATAAGCTAGCTTCTGATGCTGACCACTCCTCCATTTCATCTCTACACAAGACAGGCCCTCCCAGTGGCACCAGGACACCGATGGCGCTGCTCAGATCATAGTTGTGTTTATGCAGTGTGTCCATCGCGTGAAACTGGCAGGGACAAGGAGAGAATAAAGATGTGTTTAAATAGACATTAGTCCATCTCACTTAAYACAAATTCAATATATTATTCTCTACAAACCAAGGAGCCTCAATTAATGGTAAATTTAGAATCTATCTTGATATCGTATTTTTCAGCTGTGGAATATGAGGAAAATAAATGGTTTATTACTTAATCTGGGAAAGGTAATACCTTGATAAAATGTTTACCAAAAATGACATTAGTTTATTAGTTCCTGAAAATTACTAGCAAACATTTCTAAAAGAACCTCTTGTTAGCAGAAACTGGTTCCGAGAAACTCAATAAAGACAGTAGCATATATTGACTGTGGGGCCATTTTCAATTAACAGAAGCTCTAAATAAGAACTAAACAGCTGCTCAGACATCCATGAGCTCAATATTCTCATTGCTGGAGAAGGAAGACATTTATTGTTTTCATTATCATAATACTGAAAGAGCAGCAAGATTTTTGTCCCTTGTTAAACACTGTTATCACAGACCAGTAAATAAGGTTTCTTTGGTTGATTTCCTTTCTGTTATAAAAGAAACAGAAAAACAGAAAACAGAAAAAAACAAATTATAACAATCTTCCCACTGTAGGTAACACTGAATGCTCCCATTGCTAACCAATGATGGGGAATATAAAAGTAAACAAATCCAACTGTTGGGAAAATGAGGAGCACACAAGAAGCATTTCCCAAAAGACCCCAGCAGCACAATCCAACTGGCTGTGCTGAAGGAGGTATCAGGGCTATAAATGTGATAATATCTGGGACTCTCTATCAGTACCCTCCCAATGTATTCCTCTACAATGCTGAGCTCCAGGTGTAGCATGCAAAACTCTCACAAGGCCACAAACCCAACCATGAGAAAACCTTGCAAGGAAGTAGCACTCCTGCATTATGTGGCAGTACAGCAATTCCAGTTGAGCTTCTGCATATAAATCCAGTGAAAATAATGGAGTTGTCTTGTTTTTTTGCCATCTTCTATCAATGACTATTGTCTTTCTCCAGTGTTTACTATAAGTTTTTGAGTGCTATCAAGCACGAGATTCTGGAACTGTTTTGTCTGCAAGAAGCAATGTCACTATTATCCTGCAATGTACCATTTTACTTATGGTTCAATCAAATTCACCAGCCTAGAGAAAAGCCATTGTTAAAATCAAGTATTCTATTAGGAAAGTATGTAACATAATGCCTAAAATCCATCAGCTTCATATTAGAGAATGTACATTGAAATCACTGATTTATTGTTTACTATAACAATAAAACCAGGTCTAAAGATTGAACTCTTACAGTGGATGTGCTACTGAAGTTTAAATCTTTGTTTAAATTGCAGCCCTCATAGAAAAGCAGTACACACAGGGTGCTTTCCAAGCAGCTGCTGAATCCAGATCTATTCACTGATACCAACTTTGATAAAAATGACMACAGAAGTGAATACATTGGAATCTTGCCCCTGCTTTATGTTCATTTTTCTTCTATAATAAACGCCTGACTCCATAACACTTTTTTTGATATTACTAAAGAACAGATTTATACTGAACTCTGTGGATAAGTACTGCCTTCACTGAGCTGTTCTGTGACAGAAGACCACTGACAAATTCTTTAATAACAACTCTGCCTTCTACAGGCTTGTCRGCCCTGACCTGCATCAAATTTCCAATGCAAATTGTGGTAGCAAAAGCATGAGAAACCTGAAGGCAGTAGTAGAGGCTGAGAGAAAAAGTCCTGGGATATCTTCTTTTTATCTGCTTTACCTGAGGAAGTAGGAGGCTGGGAGACCTGGCATTGCCTCTCCCAAACAGGAGCCTGAAGGACAGAGAAAGAGCCACCCCTCCCAAAGAACTCTTACCCAGAGCATGCTGTCCAGCACAGACACAGGGCCACATCAGAGGAAAAGTGTGAGCCATGCAGCTAAAAGGCAACTTCAAATCCAAATATAAGCAGGTAGAGGAAGAAACTTTCCACCAAAAGCTAAGGAAGGGCTGCACGGAGCTGGAAGAATGGGCGCGAGAAGGAATCCGGCAACCAGCCATACAACACAGCTCCCAAACCAGCTGCCATTCCAGAGTGAGCTGCCTCCATCAAAGCACTCAAACTGGAAACAGAGAATGGATTCTCCAATTCAATCATACTTGAAGTGTGTTTACCTTAGGAGCCATATATATGGAAGTCTAATAAAAATCATTAAAAGGACACCATCCAAAATGCAAAGGAAAAGAYTGCTCATACTTTTCATTTTGAGGAGACATTCAATATCAGATTTAGGTCCCTACAGTAAGGTCACTTAAGCTCTTCTGAACAAACCCAGCACAAGGAGCAAGTGATGCCATCAGCCTGCTTTGCTTTAAWTGGCTTTCATGGTGAGTATATGCACTATAAAGTATTTAGGAATCTGAAACAGAAGGTCTTCCAAGTCTCTTTCTCTTCTTAGAAATAAAACACTGCCTTTGAGAAGGCCAGAAATGCAATTTTTAGTTGGTTGTCTCACAATTCTTTACCACTGTAAGAGAAGCACCTTATCATCTAAGAAGGTAAACACACATTGTTTCATGTCTTCAGCAGGGTTTTCTAAAAGCAGGGGGTTTCCTMTCTTGTCTCATTACCTTCCCTATGTTTTCAAAATAAAGGAGCCTGAAAGCAGCCTCTCAGTTGTTATTCATCTGCAAGAAAGGTGTAAATCAGCCCTGGATTTATCTACATTCATCATCTAGGTTTTTGTTTTTTGTTTGTTTTTTTTTTAATACCAGTCTGTTTACAGTTATCTCTGATTAAAACTAAATAGGATTAAAACTTAATTAGGAACACTGGAAAGCCACAGGTGTGGCATACAGAAATCCCATTAATAGCACCTCAGGTACAAGGGTTATCTGCCTTGCATTAAGAAGATAGATGGTATAATTTTCTTAGTGTTATGCACCTATATGCAAAGTATAAATGAGATACACACAAGTTCTGCAAATGTCTCTACCAACTTTAACTGCTTCTGAAAATATGCTCCCAATTAACATGGAAATGTCTGAAAAAGTAACAATTATAATGACAAATATGTCTTTTCTTAATTTAGAAGGAAGTACGTTGCCAAAAARCTAAAAAAGTAGGGTTTTTAAAAGCTGAGGGGGCAGGAAAATGAGAAGAGAGACACAATAATTAAGCCTAGGGTGGCTCCTTTGATGCCTCATTATAAGATATGCCTTTCATTAAGTGTAATGGAACTTAATGGATCATTTGCAAGGGAGAAACATTAACATGGCACTCAAACAAAGTACCCCTTTATTAGCAGCATTGCACATGTACTTTCAAATGAGAAATTGCCATAAGGATAAATCCACTCTATTAAATACTGAACATGGGTTGCAAATAAAGAAGGGATATGCAATATGTGAAATTTATTAGAAATTCTTAATCCAACAAAATATTAATATAATGAAAAATGTTAAGAACTATTTTGATGAACAAAATTAAGTATTTAATATGAATAGAACTGTGCTGATAAAGTCATATTAGCAACTGTGAARCAGAAAATTCATTTTGAGTATTGCTGAAAACATTACATTTTGCCCCTGCCTTTATGATGCTATCATAGTCCAGACTAAATCAGTTTTCTGTTSAATAGCCTTTAAATATACTGCAAAAGTGTACTTAAAAAAGAAATTAAATATTTTTCTCATCGTAATAAAAAAATTATTTTATCTGAAATACAAGAATAGTCCCACTGAGTCAGACTAATCACCCATTTAACTAAGTGTTGTGTCTCTTACAGTAGCACCAAGGAATATTAGCTAAAATATTCAGGTAAGYCTAATAACAGTCTGAATTCCCATTTCATTGACCAGCATCTGCAAGGCTTCAGAATGAGGACATTTAGAAGGCACACCTTTCCCTATTCTCCTCASTACTAATTTATGGCCTATATGGCTACATAATTTTTCTCACCTTTTTGTAACCTGCTGTACTGCCCATTCCTACAAAATTTTCTGCAGTTGAATTCTAGAGGCTCTCTAATCATTTTATAAGGCAATGCCTTAGCTATTTTGAACTACTCTGCTGGTTTTATTGAGTTTCCTCTAATTCTAATACTCCAGTATCTGGTAAAAAGCAGGTCTTCTTTAGCCTAAACCATGTGATGATGTTTAGGTACAAAAAGCCTAAAATAATAAAACAACAGTTGATTTCTTTGGAAATCTAAGTCAAACTTGATTCACTGAAACAGTAATATTTTTGGTCTCACATAGTGTTCCTGACATATTTTATTTACTGCAGCACACCTTTTCATCTCAGCTAGTATGAGAAACAAACCTGCAACCAATATATTTTTCACTTTCTCTAAAAGATGCAGGTGCTTTCATTAACAGTGAACAGCACACTAAGCAAACGTAGAAATATGCTAATTGAAATGTTCTTAAAAATATGCTTACAAAGTCAGATTGCTGATCCTTTAGAAAATATGATGACATACACATCCAGTAAGTACAAAGTATTATCCACACAATTTTCAGTCAGCTTTATTACCACATAAATGACAGTGCCCTGAATGAATCCCTACACAATGTGTATTACCCATTCTGCTCTGGCTGTCCACAGCTGTGGGTGATCCACAACCAAAGCCAAGTGTTGTACAGTGTGATTACAAGGGCAGCACTGAGAAGTTTAAAGAAAACACACAGGACTTTCTAACACACACACCTTACTTGCAGGAATATAAAGACAACAGGTGCAAAATGGGGACTTTGGAGTACCAGATAGKGTTGAATTCATGGATATAAAAGTTGTAAGATGTTTAAGAAACCACTTACCAGTGTGATGTCTCGGGAAGCAGCAGCTGCACTCATGTGTAAACTGGGTTGCCTGACAGAACTACTGCAGTCCAAGGCTCGAGCAAACGTGCCAACCGCACTGCAACAGAGGAGCAGGAGCAGCAGTAAATACACAGAAAGATGCCATCCCACGTGTCAGACTGTGCCATACCTATAAAAGTGTCCTTTTACACATGGAAGTCACATACTGTTAAGTTTTCAGATCTTTGCTAACAAAGARCAACTTGATAAAGACAAATCACTAAACACTGCAGCAAAAACTCTGACCTTCTGCCCCCAAAAGTAACAACGTACATATAAGAACAGCAGCTCAGAAACAAAAGATACTCAGAGAATTCTCATGTACAAACCTCTTAACCTATAGAATTTTCAATTAATTATGAAGTCAAAGGCTSTCCACAGTTTAAGGTTTACAATCAGGACTATTATTTCTAAAATTCCAATGCTATAATAGTGCTTAAAAATKATAATTCTAATTAAAAAGGAGGTTCACTATGTCCCGATGAGGAAATCAAAAACATGTTATTCACTTCAGTAGTACATGTCTTCCACTCCTATCTTGTACCTTTCATGGGAGTGAGCCAAAACAAGCATACTAGTTTCATCTAAAGTATCCCCAAAATTCCTGGTGTTGTCACAGGTTTCAAGCAATAATGAAATAAATGGATCTCTCAACCTACTTAATTAAAGCATTCCATTATTGAAACGGAAATATTTTTTCCAAAACTTTACTTTCTTTTCCACCTTTGTTGATGAATTGTACATGGCATCTATTATGCTTAGACTGTTCTACACTGTAAACGTTTCTTGGAGAGGGGTAAATATTTCTTGCAAGTACATCTATGTATCATGCACAGTGAAGGAAAAGATGCATAGAGAATTTGACTGAGCCCAGCCTATCATACAGGAAATGAGCAAAGATGCAGTGACACAAAATATTATCAATAAACAGATCAGAAGTTTCTCCACTACATGGATTTGTATAATGACTCTTGAGGTGCATTCAGAAAAAAAACTATTTATTGCAGTTATGACAAAAGCCCTTTCAAATGCAAAGACCCAGTTACAGCTGTAATGCAGTGCAATCTTCTGGCATAGGGACTCAAGCYTCACTCAGCAATTACACCCCACACAACTTACAAGTGCAGAATYATACCAATGGTGAATGTCACTGACAAAAAAAACACACTTTGCTGTATCCTATAAATCTGATATTCAACAGTAAAACAATGTGCACCARGACTTTAACTCACTGAAGTTATAAATGATCACAGAGAAACAGATAATAAAGTATGCTATCACAATTTTATCTTGAATCTCAAAAAATTTATTACTGAATGCATGTTTCAGTACTTGCTGCCACAGTCTTACAAGTTAAGATTTAACAGCAGTGATTCAGACCCCCTGATATTAACTGCTTTTCTAAAGGCAATGGAATAAATAAGCAATATTCAAATATTTTTCCACAACCTTTGCTCCTTCTTTGTGGAGATGGCAAATATGAGACGAGAAAACACACGCATTCTATTTTTTTTTTCCCAAAGTTTGGCAGTACATAAAACAGTATTTGTGCACAAATCTGTGCACAAGAATAAGGCTCTATTATGAACACATTTCCTGATAGTCTGTCAACCCTTTCAAAATGGCGGCATTGATAAGGGCTGTAGATAAGCAGCCTTTCCTGGGATCCTTCTGTCCCTACTGCTCAATYCAGTGAATGTGGCATGACTGCATTTCCCTTCTGCTGCTACCTGCTAGCTTCTTATCTTCCCTCTGCATAATTAAAATGATTTTATTTTGACCCCAATTCTAAAATAAAGTCAGAATATGTTATGAACACTACAAAGAACTTCCTTGCAGTCACTCCTGGCTGATCAAACTTTTGACACTGACTTCAGAGCCCCAGAATATTTTGTTGCTCAAAATGTAAAGTCAAAATTAAGAGACAATATAAATAACATTATAATTATGATTATTGTATAATTATATATAATTATATMTTGTTAATAATAATAATTCTGAATAAGTGGTAAGAGAGGTAAGAACTGGTGCATCAGTGGACATTGCTTCCAGTGCTGCACAGAGTAGAAGACTGCAACTGTCAGAAGAATGTGCGGTATTTTGGAGTATGTGAGTGCAAAACAAACCAATAATAAATAAAGCACACAAAGACAAAATAATGAAACCAACAGAATAAAAGATAACAATAAACACAGCATCAAATATAATGGAACAGATATTATAATAGCAATATGATAAAAACAAATAAATAATACATAATAAAATGCAGGCAATGTACCCTTTGCGGYGTCAATAGTGACAGGGGTGCGGATGGTACAGGACACAAACTGAGAGGTCTGGAGGTGTGAGGTGTGTGCATGTCTGTGGCTCTCTTGAAATCAAACTAACTTCTGGTTCTCCTTTCCATAGAAACTTGTGAAAAGCAGGGAGTTTCCAACTAAGTGTAGAAATTCTAGAGCAATTGGCTGTTAAATAGTAACTAGGTTGAAAATTAAATAGTGATATACAATGTTTTATGTAATCTAGCTATGCAATTCACATCCAAACGCAATATTAATTTTAGAAATCACTAAAATACCTTATTATTAATGTTTTTCTATTAAAAAAACAGATATGAGGTATATGTTGATGCAAAGGTCAAAATCTATGTTTGTCACTTTTCCTTGCATGATTTTTTTCTAATTCCACCATTCAATTGTTTTAGAAAAAGAACAAAATAAAAACTAAACAAGGCCATTTCCAGAAGACACAGTATTGTCTTCATCTACCTAAAATAAAACTCAGTATTAAGCCAACACAAGCTAAACAGCCACACCCTAACCATTCACTTTTCTTAACAACCTTTCAATATTAATGTCTTGTTAAGCTTGCACAATTCAAAGAGTAATTGTAAATAGTTAACTGAAATTATATTTAATTCGGTAATAACAAAAAACTGACAACACAAAAAACTGTGCTCAGCAAGCCACTTATGAATTATTCAGCGTGCAATTAAAATACCTGAACTTCAAACAGAAACCAACACTCCCCACATTTCCCAAAAGAAGCTAAAGCCAAAAGTCACACAGACAGTGAATTACACAGGTGGCAGAGAGATGGACAAGATAAACAATTGGTATTATCTGCAGGGAGATCACTCCCTGCACAGCCTGCATCAGCAAGCAGCTGTAAGAGTTTTAAGGGTTAGACCAAATGATCCAGTGTTACTTTAATTTGGTTTTCCTTGGTTTAATTATCTTAAAGAGCAGAACCAAGAAGATTTATAACAGATTGCAGATGACAACCATACAAACAAAACAAATGTATTTAGTTCAGTGCCAGGATCTAAGTTTATGGAATAAATCCACAAATTCAGCAAAACTCAACAAGGTCTCTGTCCAAAAAACTTGAGAGATTGCTGCAGTTGCTATGTCTGTGTGCCCTACATTTRGGCAAAATTTCAGATTAGATTTTGAACACAGAAAATACATTACTCCAAATTACTTATAGCTCAAGTCTAACACATTAAAGTAAATAACTGTTTGAATTTTTGCATAAGATTAAATAGAAGTAATCAAAGAAATTAAGAAGCAGCAAACATAAGAGACTGTCCTAACAAGCTTCCAAAGATGTGGTGGCTCATCTGTAACTGGTTCTGAAAAGGGCTATTATTTGCCAAAGAATATCTGTAACCACTGCAATTCTACATCAGGATAAAAAGCCCCTGCTTCTCCCAATAGCAACAGCAGTCCAGCATCAAATCAGATCCAGAAAGTTCTGAATGCAGGCAAGTAACTCTCAATTTCCTTCTACCTTGTATCCTTGAAAATCCAGCCGAGACACACATCCTTCTCAATCAGAGGTTGTTTATTTTAACACTGCTAGTCTGTTTCACAAGTAGTGGSTATACTCTGGACAAAGCTGTTGGAAGTGAGCCACATTTATGTATACACGAATCTGCAAACCCACATTTCTCCACAGATACTTGCAAGTTAATGAATGAGACCTATGCCTCACCTCTGAGCTAATATTTTTGAGGAAAACAATTAAATGATCTTTGGTGGTTTTCTACATATTAAGAAAGGAAATCTTTTGTATTCCTTGTCTTTACTCCAGTGTTCCTCTTCAAACTAAATTGGAAACAGTCCTAAAAAATGACATCTCAGACTGGTCAGAACTTAAAAACCAGCCAATTAATATCCGAGTGCTCTTTAAGAGAATATCGTGATACTTAAAATATTGGAAAGAAGGAAAAAAAAACCCATCTTCAGTGAAGACACATGCAAGTAACAAAACAGTAATTTAAAACTGAACATAYACATGAGATTTTTACTAGTTAGTTCTGCAAAGTCTGACCTGCAGAATATATTCAAAGTAAAATGATGCTGTCAAAAAATATGTTTTCTTTGCATTTCTAAGTAACTGCTTGTACAGTGCTATGCTTCATTATTATCACTTCAGGTATTTACAGTAGAAAAGGAGATGGCATGATAAAAATGAAAAGTCACCTGCCACTATTCTTTTGCTGAAAGACTCTCAAAGTTAGAGTAAACGTGGCATGATATATAGATGTATGATATGATCAACCTTCACTTTCATTGCTATAGGAATAGAAATGGAACATGTGTGAAATCTTTCTTATTCAACAGAAATAGAATCCAATAGATAAAAGTAGTTTAATTCACAGGATATTATTTAAGGCATCATCTCTACGCCATCCTGCAATTCCACAGTCGCAGCRGAGGAGATGTACAGCCCCCTAAAAGCAGGTCTATGAAAAGTCTGCTATGGAAATTTATAATTTATAGTGAAATAGATCAAAGATCATGAAAAAAATACAAAAATAAATTCAGCTCCAAGTCTGAATTAGTTCTTTTCAAATTGAGTCAAGAAGTACAGTAATACAAAACACACAAAGGAATAAACATATACTAGCCAGGCATGACAGACAGGCAGAACATAGAATTTTTGATACGCCTAGTAAACTTGATGTGAACATATTTTTCCTTTTTACTGCCAAACCATCTGCCTACCATTAGATGCTGTAATTCACCTTGCTAGCAAACATCCAGTTTTGTGAGCACAGCATTGGCATCAAGATTTTTCACCATTTTCGCTGCATAATTTTATGTTGCAATTCTGCCATTAAATTTAATTACCTCTTTAATGAACTTCAGTTCCTTTTACTTCTCAGCACCTCCAGAGACTCCAGAAGCATTGTAATACTGAAGACTGCAAACCAATATCTTTTATGTATTTATTTTCATTTATGAGCTTCGGGAATCTGGTCTACTGCCACTGACTACAATGAATTATTTCACAAGAACAGAGCACTACTTCTTGATCACACCTGTAAATGTTTTTAATCATGGTTCTCAGTTAATGAATGCATTATTTTCCTCTGTGTAATGAAAGAYACCTTGCCAGTTGAAGCTGCATTGTGTTCCCTTCCCCACTGTAAGATAAATATAACAATTATAGAGCATCTCCAAATACTCCAACATACTGTGAGCACTTATAACATAGTAGCCAACAGAAAATAATTATAATCAATGTCCTAGAGCAAATGGAAAAGTRGGAACAACACAGGAAGGATAAAGCTCTAATTTAACATGACTAACRAGTAATTTTCCATTCTTCTATGGTTTTACATCAAAAAATAAGCAGGCATTGAAATGAAGAGAAATATGTCAGATAGAGGTATGTAATGCCATTTTAATGTCATAGAAATCAAAGTACAAAATTTTAAGGTAGAGATGCAATGCTTCAAGACTATTTTAATTAGATTTCAAAACTCTGGTTTAGTTGGGAATAAGCTGGGACCACAAATGTCTGTTAAATAGCTTCATTTAGAAATATATTCCTTCCAGAAGACTATGTTAGTAATGTAGTTAGATGAAGCAGAATAAAAGAACCRCATTCTTAATGGTTTCACTGAATCATAAAGCACATAAATGGAAACAGAATGTACCAAAAATGTATCATGCAATGAATTGTAGATCAAATTAGCAGATAGAAAGAAAATTTTTAGAAAGAGAAAAAAAAAAGGGTCATTTCTTCAGCTCTCAGCATCTGTCCAGACCGGAGCCCACACCTTCTATTGCATCTGAGACTGGGAAAGATACTTTTACTCTAAAAAACCAGAAAAAGACTGGACTCCTATGTTATATAGACAAGAGGAATGCTTCTATTTCCTAACACTGTGCAGCCTGGGACAGAATTAGAAAAAGAACATAAGATCTAGCAATGAAATTAGGTGCTCCCTGTATATTAGAAATTGTAAGAGACAGATGACTTAAGGAAACAGAGCGTATCTAAATCAGCTCAAATTAGGAATGTTGTACCCAGCGTTTTTATCTACTTCATTTTAGCCAACAAAAAAAGTACCTCAATGCATCACAGCCAGGTTCCTGTTAGAAGTAGTTCCACACATTCACAGATATTTAGTCCACAGGACTTGATTAGAGTTATAACTAAACAAAAATCTGCTTAAAAYGTGCAGTGGGACACTAGGCCCTCAGCACCAAATGTTTCACTTCTACAAACCCATTTTTACTATACTGAACTATTTGCTAATGTGGGCAGAYCTAAATGGCTGTTGCAGCTTCCCAAACTCCTGTCCTTTGAAGCTGGCAGACACAGAACATGGCCAATATATAGGACAGAAGGAAAACTAGTTGATGCAGTTGTATCTTATTTGAATGCAGTAGAAAATGCTGTTGGACTTGTCATTGTCACAGCACAAACATTACCCAAAAGACAACTCAAACCCAGAATACATTAGTCTGAGGCCTCAAACTCCTCCTAACAGATGCTTCTAGTTCAAGCAAGAGTCTTTACCCAAATTATGCTTCAGTAGCAGAAATAAGGTACTTTCAAGACTTGTGTGTCAGGCAAGACTACTTGAGGCGGCCAAGTYTATGGATCTTTCCACTTTTTTCCAAATCTCCACCATTTTTTGGGCACTGTTACCTCTAATTTCTGTACAGGATAGGCATATTCTTCCTTTCTACCCTGGAAAATATCGAATAGTAGGGCTTAGTGAGAAGCCCAGACTGACCAAGCATATAAACCTAGAGAAAAAGGCCTCTCATTCCTGTGGCAGTAAATAAACCCTGTCAGACCAGGAAAGCTACGTGTCCAAGGTAAAAATAGAAATATACTTGTAAACGGGCAAGACAAATAAAAGGAGTATTTCAACACCTTCTGAAAAAACTACAAAGCTGCCTGTGAGGTTGAAAAAGCTAAAGCATTTAAGGACAAAAGCAACTCTTCTTTCAAACAGATCAGACTGGGGAAAAAATGAGAAGAAATAAAAAACTCAATTCCTTYGAATCAGCATCTAAAAATGATCACTTGAAAATGCTTTTAAAATGTCAAGCACAATAGCATTCACATACTTAACAAATACCACACCTGGGAAGGTACTTAAGAAAAAATTATTCTTGTCATATTTTCAAATTTGCAGAACTAAACATAACCARAGAAAGATCATTCCAACTGGAAATCCAGCAGGCACAGCCAATGCCCAGTGAACCTCAGTTAGCAGAGGTGTCTGTAAGCCCTGTTCACCACATCATATCAGCTCTCCACTGTTTCTCAAGCAGTTTTTAATGGTCCTGTACAATGGCCCAGTATAAATCCTGTACCCGCACAACAGGCTGAATTGAAAGCTGCCACCAAATAATCACAGAATTATTTCTCCAGAAATTCATAAAAATCTGTCTCAGAAGCCACTTAGAGCATCCTGTGAAAACAAGTATATAGGAGTTTGGAAAACATTTCTGTCAGTTGAAAAGTAACTTCTAAAGCTGAATGGAGCTCTGTGCAAAAACATCCACAAAGCTGCACCTGAGGAATACCTGATTACAGATCAGGTACAACTCTTGTGGTATCCAAGTACCCCAAGACCTCGGATAGCAACAATTAATCAGCCATGATCCAACTACAACAGAAACTATCTCTACAGAAATGCATTGACTTTAAAATAAATGCAGTCTTGGTCAGGGCACAGCATTGCAAAGGATGTCTTAAACCACAGGAGGAGAGAAGGATATTCTCCTTCATGTGTTTAATTACTCTGTTACTTCCCAGCAGGCTGCTTACTGCTATATTCCTCTGAGAACATTTTTGGCTCCACAGAATACTACTTCTGTTCCCCAGAGTGGCTGAGAAACAGCAAATAGTAGAATTTTAAAGCAATGAATGAACTCTTTCAAAATTCCCAGTCTTTACACAGATGTTTCTTTAGGGCACACCATAATAAAGGGTCATACATCTCCAGGGATTATATTGCTGGTGACAAAGTAGTTTGGATTCTTGGTTTCTATGGAACATCTACCAGATCCTGTAACTATCTGAACACCTGTTAACACCTAAACCCCTCTGTCTTGCTTGAAAATTCAACAAGGGCAGGTAAAAAAAAAGTTTTAGTACTTTATAGAAAGGATATAACATTCCAAGTGGAAGATTAAGGAAAAAAATCAAATGAATCAGCACATGAACTGTAAATGAGTAAATCAGCATSCCATATCACTATACACATAAGCTGGAAAATATAGAGCAACTTTTTTTTCTGTTTTTCTTCCTGAATTTTTTTTTCAAAAGGGAGAGAGAAAAAAATCCCAAAAACTAGAACCCATGTAAAACGATTACTTGCCTAAAAAGATTTGAGATTACAGTCAGCAAGCAGGTCACATAAAATATAGGAGATGGATTTTTTCAGAATAAAATCCATATATGAACTGTGTTCTCTGCTATTATTAGAACAGGACCTTTGTAGCTATGAATTAGAGGAAATGAAAACCTGCTATATCATATGAATGTAGAATTTCCCTTCAGTGAGAAACCTACAAGTTTTGGAAGATTTTTTAAGTAGATACATAATTTTTAAAGGTTATTTATTAATTCAAAGCACTTTGATGTTGTCTTCATAAATCTGCATAATCATGTTAATTTACAAAATTGAGCTGACTTGATTTTTTTCACTAATGAAATACATGACTCGAAAACTTTATTTCAATATTCATCCAAAATAATTATTCAACTTACATGTGTACATGGCAAGTTCTGCATGCATTTAATTTGTTAACATTTTCTTTATTTCTACTCTTAACCTCAATTTTACACCATGAAATTCCAAGTACTGTAAAACACAAGACTGCATTATTATTAGCGTTGAAATAATTTACTCTGAAGGAAAAGCAAACTGATACCTACATTCCAAGTATCAAATTCTACTATAACGTGAAATACAGGGAGTGCATCATTATTTCAAAACTCACTCTTTTTTTGCCTCCTGTATTGGTAACTTCAATAAATATACAAAGGGTCATGGTCCAATTTTCCCTTTCAGCTAACTGTGGGAAAGAGAAGGGCTCACAAAATGGCAAACAGGATGAGTAACACAATATAGGGGAATGAATAGTCAGTAGAAAAAGGAAAAGGATTTTTTATGAGAGGATTTTAATCTTACCGTGCTACAACTAAAAACTGGTCAATCTGACGGTCAGTAAGGGGGCTATCTGGATCCCATACTTTTACTTCCAGCTTTGCCTGTTCTCTGTCATCTAATTCTCCTGTCAAAAGGTAGATGGGACAAAACACTTATTACTCACAATGTTTTCCTTTGTGTAGTTCTTGCACCATGTTTAAAAGAGACATTGTACATTTTTAAACATATACACAAACACACACGATTAACAATTATCAGCATTATCCAGTTAAATTCCATAATGCAGCATCAACAAAATAAATACCTTCCCTTAACATCAGCATTTCAATTTAAGGAGACATTCTTAGGAGGTGAAATACCAATGAACCTTAATAAAGTGTTATTATAAAGTTGAAACCATACCCTAAGAAACCAACCAGCAGCGTCTTTAAATTGCTTGTCTAGTATATCAAAGTTACTGTTGCACTTAAGCCATACAAAATTTAATTTTACACTTAATCAACTTTAGCAATTAAATTCTATCCAAATTGTATCCTATGCCCTGAAAAAATAAATCATTATGCAAAAATGCTGTCTACTGTATTTAAGCAATTTTTTACCTCTTCAGCCACTACATTATCTGTATTGTTAAAAACAAGAAAGTTACTACATACTGCATCATCATTTCCCAACTTAAGTTAGGTGAACAAAATGACTTGTGTACATGCACATGGCTGAAACAGTGGGGGTGGTTTCCAAAATTTATTTTGCCCTATATACATTGTTACAAGAATACAATTTGTACTGCATGGAAGAAAAGTGAAGTGTGAATTTGGTACAAGGATTCACACCCATAAGAAAGACTTGATCTTGTCTTGCCTACTACACCAGTAACTTCTACTGTAAAATAAGAAACATTTCAGAGGCTGACGGACGAAGCACCACCTGCGCTACCAGTATGAGGAGATTTTCTCGTGGGATGCACCCAACACATTTGTGGCCACGAGAGATGACAACAGTCAAGTCAGAATCACTGTCTTTGCCTGCTGTTTTAGAATAGGAGTGTGTTCTTCCCTCAGTCAACATGTGAAAACCACTAATATTTAGCTGGTTCTCCTTGTACTTTTGTGTGACTGTACRTCTCTGTGACTTTTACAATCTACTGCAAGAATGAAAACCTGTTGTCAGATCCAGCCATTTTACTCCCTTTGAAAATCTAGGCTGTGTAGATCCCTCTCTGATCACACAGAAGATCACTTTAATCTGTGCTGTTTCTTATGACTTAATGAAAACAGCCAGTCTAAACATACACAGTATCATCAAGACATGAAACAACCTGTACGCTACTTAAGAGACTGGAAGCAGACTGCAAACCAAGCACTGGCTCTTCCGAAATCACATCATTTATGATGACTTCTACCACATTGATTCTGGAAAGAAATTAAAATACGGTATATATTTATCCCTAGCAAACACACAAGTTAGAGCTGCACCATGGCTAATGTTTCAGGAACAAATTTCACAGTCACATTCTCAGAAAAACACATTAAATTACTTTCTTCCAATACACAGGCAATAAAGCACTGGCTGCCTAATGGGACTTCAGCTTCTGTTCAAGCTAATTCACATCCAATACTGAAGACAAACTGGTAATTTCTGGCATCTTGGAAAGGATTTTAGATCTATAAACTTATTCTATCGATTGCACACCTGTCAATACATTCATTTCTTCCATCTGTGACAGACACATTGTGGGTGATGTTCTAAATATACTTTGAGCACTTCATTTCAATCTGCTAATATTTAGTTTTTAAATACCTTTCATGTTAGTTAACCATTTCAGGACATCATAGTCTGGGGATCAAACATTATTTAGGTAGATTTTATACTTCTCACAAGGAGAAAACAAAAACTCAGAACCAGTATTCAAACAAAACGTCTTCTGAATCAAGTTTGCAAAAAGAATTTCAAAATTGCAATACTACAGTTCTTACTTCAATTAGAGGAAATGAAACAATTGCTACTATAAAGTATTGTAACTCTTGATAAAGGTGAATCTCAAATATTGCCAAGCAGCATTTTATAATGGCAGTARACATATATGGGATACAAGCAATGGAATATCTATATCAAAATAATCTAAACACATATAATAATTGCAATATTAAATATCACTRCAACAATGGTAGACAGAGGTTTCCAGAAAATAGGTGGAGTCTGCCAAGCTGCACTTTAAACAGCTACATAATTCCTGATTTTCCACTTACATGGCAGGATATAATCACTTAAACAGGGAAAGTAACTTAAACAGATCAAACCATGGAGGCAGTCAAGCAGTGCTGTAAAAACCTTAGAAAAGTTCATTTCAGGAATAAGTATTTTGTTGACTTCCTTTGCCTGTGCTGAAAGCATCAGTATAGGAGGATCACATAATATAAGCAGGTCTTTGAAAATAATGATTATCAACCCTCTGTGTTTTACTTGAGCTGTCAAATCCTTAGCTGATCACACCATCACACCAGTACCACATCCCATAGGATTTTTAACTTAGCAAACCACTTTAAGATGCAATTTCTCTCTTAGTACATCAACATTTATCTTATACATTGTTGAATTTGACACCAAAGTATATCATCCGTTCARTTTGAATTTCTTAAAGTTGTCATAGTATTAATTTGTTATACGGCAAAACCCAGCTCACAAAGGAATGGGAGAGTKTTACTTTCACCATTTTCAGTGCATCTGAGAAGTTCAGTTTAAAGGTGTCACCTTCCCTTACCACCAGCATATCAATTACAGCTTCTGAGAAGAACTGAGAAGGCAATTTTTTTTAATAACTGACATAACATACCAGTATATCCCACGTATTCTAGTCACTGATTACAATTTTATTACAGCCTGTCTAACCCTGATGGCTAATTTTATTGGAAAACATCAGTAGATGGTCAGAAATACATCTGGTTTACTCTTCATCAATCATTCAATTCCTTATCTCTCATCAATGTATTCAAGTAAAAAGTAAGATTTTAAAAAAAAGTTTAAAAGTTTTGTATTTCAGTTAGTCATTTTAGACAAATGAAAGCACGATGTGCCCCTCAAAAAAAAAGGAAGAAAAAATTTACTAAACAAAAATAAACTAAATGTATTTTAAATGAGGTACATGAAATTAAAGATATACCTAGTCCTTTAGATTTCTCTTTCTGCAGATAAATGCCCCAAAGATAACTAGTACAACAGATTCTATGTTCTTCTTGTATCCAACTAAGAGAAAATAACTTTCAATATRAACAGCTTCTTAGAGTGAAATTCTTTGAATTTAAACATAATAATACTACAATATAATACATTATTAAGAAACTGAAATATGAATCTATTAGTTAGGTTTTATTTTTTAAATGGTTGTCAATGAAACAATACAAATTTAATTTTTAATGAAAAACCGTTGATGAGGTATCTGATTTTAAAGATACCTCTGATGTATAAAATTTTATTTTTGTATTTTGAATGATTTGCACTGTTTTTCAAAAAACTTTTTTATTCTCCTTCTCAAAAAAGTAACTTAGCTGTGAATTCAATTCAAACCTGCATACTAAACACCTGCAGTGCTCAGCTTGCTGAATGAATCCAGTTTTCAGGATATGCAAAACAGAGGTGCCAGTTGCTAGATCCTTAATTCCACAGGACAGAAAATCTGTGGCTGTGGGGCTTTGGTCACAGTAAGGCAGTAGATCCATCCATGAGCAGAACTGGACACCAGACCAAGAGTTCCAACCACAGAGTCCCTCCCAGTAAGCAAATTCATTTATTCATCCAACTTCCTGAAATCAGCCAGTTTTCATGTGTGTGTCAGTTCTCCAGGCTCACCAGACACCTAAGCAGATAAATGTGAAGGCACTTGTAAAGGCTCATATTYTTAATGCTCAGCACATGTATCAGAAGTCAATCCAATGTCTTCACTTCTGTAGGTTAGTTTTGTACTTGTGGAACAGGGATATCTCTCAGTTAACATTGCAAGAATGAGGAAGAGAGGTACTTGTTAGTTCTTATCCTCCCCTAGATAGAGTTTAGCACGCAACACAATGAAATTTCTCTCACTGAAATATGGGTTTAGCAGATCAAGCATTTAGCAGGTTGTTGCCAGAACTCTTTGGGAGTATACTACCTGCAGGTAATCCTAAATGSTTTTTTGAACATAGTTTCATGTGCTGTTTGTGTACCATTGTTGTAAAAATAGGCAACAAATCAGTGAAAATGAAGTTTTAGTTCATGAATCACATTCTCATGCTGCTTAGACAATCTGCAAACATTTTCTCTAACTTGTAGAGGAGAAAAATAGAATCACATTGAATTTTTTGTACTGTATATGAACAAAGTTCCAGACATTAAGCCTGTCTGTCTAATGCAAAATCAGAGCTTTCTCCTTGGATGAAAAGTACATTAGTTCCTCACTAAAAGAGTCAGTATATTCATCCTGCATGAAATTCTTATTACTCATTTTTATTTAAATTTGAAATTCTTTTTATAATTTGAAATTCTCGCCAGTACAGATAAAAAAATTGAGAATAAAAGTTCAAAAATTTACACTTAAYTCTTAAAAAAATATAATGGAGTTATGTGCAAATAACTTCTCTGATAAAAAGTAACATGWGAAAGCTTAGATAAAAAGTGTAGGCAAAAGAAAAAGTATTTGTTTACCTTTCAATCTCAAACCAATCTCCCCTCTGCCTTAGCTTGCCTGACAGAGGTATATTCAGGTAAGGAATTATATRTTTATGCAAATCTCATGGTAAAAATTTATGAATGTAAGACACATATAAGGACTAGAAATTAAAATCAGGCTATATAGAGAGACTATAAATGAAATATATCACATGATAAAGGCATGTTACTTGTCTATTAACATTTAAACTGCCATTGGGCATTTTTAAAGCCAAWAAAACATGCATAGTCCAGTCACCACTTATCCGCTAGAGCTTGAATGTGTAAAAACATTTAATCATTCTGCACTTGAAAAATCCCTTTTGAAATAGAACTGCTGCCTATGACCTTAAAGCTCTCTCAGTGCTCAGCCTTACAGTACTTATAATTTAATCACTGATGATCAAAAGACAAGCACTCACAAAACGCTCAGAGCTTTCATTCATAATGTTCTAAATTCCTAGAAATTAACAGAAAGAATTGCACTTGAGCTCAGTACTGCAAACTGAACTGCAAACACACATTAATGACCAACTTCTACATAATGCAGCATCAAGGATGGCTGGCTTATGGAAAAGCCCAGTGCTGGCAGGAAGGAGCAAATGAGGCTGCCTCTTTCTGAAAACCCTACAGAAGTTTTCAGTTTTGCTGAAATTCCTGAAATAACAACAGATAAGGCAACAGAGTTTTCAAGAAAGCATGGTGAAAATGATTCTGAGTGTAAATAAAAGAACAGTAGAATACTACATATGTATATTATTAGTATTTAAAATACTTGTTTTCGAAAAAGGGATACTGTAATGCAGAGACATTCTCAAAATAAAACAAACAAACAAAAAAACCAACCGAAAAAACCCAAAACAAACCAAATAAAAAAACACCCAAAAAAACCAAAACAAAAAAAATAAAACTCACACCAAAACCCTGACTAAATTAAAAGGAAATCTGTGGTCCTGCAGTTTTGGGTTGTGTTTTTTTTCTTTAAAAGCCTTCATGTTAAAAATATGCAAATTCCCWGTTACTTAAGCATTCTAAAGAGAAAAAAAACTTTTTTGTGTGAATAAATTTAAACAAAACAATTTAGACAAGAACTTTTTGTATAGAATGAAATGTATTTTGACTTATTAAAATGTAAAAAACCACATTTCATCTGCATCTGCTGTTTTTTCATCTTCTACAGAATAAACTTAGAAGAAAAATCAGGCTTGCAGTAAAACAGAAAGAAACAAACATCTGAACTTACAGTGAGTCCTTTTAGGTGAAGTTACTGAGGTAGAAAATACCAGCAAAGTCAATTAAACACTAAGACGTTGCTGCTTGAAAAGTGATTGGAGTGCCCACGGGGATAATAAGCACATACACAGCACACAATAAATAACTGTACCCTTCATAAGGCTGACTACCTGACAGAACTCATTTAGTATTTGAACAATCACAGCCAAGGCTCTACAGCTATTATTAGCAATAAAACCTTTCTGACAGCAATCATGCCCAGCCTGCCACACCAACAGGCAGCACAGACCATTCATGCTGCACTGCAACCACAGGGCCACTTTAACCATTTCCTTCAAGCTGTAGAGAAACAGGAGCTTCATAACAAACAGAACACTAATAACAGAAGCCTAAGTCTCCTCAAGGAGCTAAAGACAGCAAAGTATCATGGCTCTTTTTTTTTACAAAGACCAAAAACTCAACTGGCCTCAAGCATAAATCAAAGTCGAGTAAGGCAGACCTGCTTTTACAATTCAGAGCAACAAATGAACAAGAAACCAAACAATACCAGAAAAACCCCACTCCAACTATCCCAAACAGGACACCCACAGAACTCATCTCAACTTTGAGCAGCTTCTGTAAAATCTAATTGATAAACAGCACAATTTCCTACTCTTCTATCTTATCCTCRACTGTTAACATAGAAGTTGTGAATGATCTGAGAACTGAAGCTCAGAAATTTCCATGAGCACATTTGATCTGTTTGATCAAAATTATACATGCACTTAATACCTCAACTAGTTGAGCCAGAAGGCAACAAGTATTTTTAAATAACATCACTGAAAACACTTCATAAAACACTATAGTTTATAATGCWAAGCTTCAAATACCTAATTGAGCTTTTGTAGTACATGTGGCTGCAGCCCTAAACTACAGATTTTCCTTGCAAATGCATGATTAGGCTGAAGCAGATTCCTTCTTGAAAACAGGAATCAAGAGGCCATTTAGCTGTGTTTTGTTTAATTTCTAATAAAACTCTATCAACATGTTTTTAATTGTCCAGCACAAAAATCAGTAACTCGGCTCCCTAGAAGTGAGATTGGCAAAAGTGATGTAAAGGATATTATAAYCCTATTAAAATTTGACATGAACAACATTGTAAAGTGTATTTTACTGTTTGTAATAATCAAGCATTTGACAGTTAATTATGCAAAATTTACTGTATGAGCTTAATAACAAAAAAAAAATCTTCACATCTGACAAGGGATACCACATTTAAATTGGCTAACYCTCAACAGCTCCTACTTTTAGAAGGTACTATAGAAAAAAAAATTCACGTTAGCTCAAAGTCAAAAGAGCAACCAACAGAAAGCCCATTTGAGAACATATAACAGGGAATTTTATTATTTGTTGACATTCGTCTCATCTAAATATCTGATCAATTTTAAATATACAATTTCAGCTGAGATGAATAAGTCTCAGCAACATTTTTTTTCTATTCTGACCATAAAGGTGAGTCTTACTGGGTTAGCACCATCACACCTGTTATGTTTGGTATTCTACTGCAGTTTCCACAAATAGGATGTACTTGTTATATTTTTTGTTCTGTGCATTCCTTCTGAATAAAGCATTGAAATAGAAAGCCATCATCTTATAGTTGAACCAAGATTCTAACCAATATTTTGAAGTTATCATTTATTTTGCTGCTGATTTACCAGATTTTCAGCCAAATATAAAAATTCAACTCATTTCACACTGAAATTGGTGAAATCAATTTCTACAAGGTTCCTAGGCATCTGGAAGTAAACCTGAGTTAGGCATAACCATCTCCTTTTGAACTTGCCCCTAAAAGTACTTTTTATTTCAAACTTTGAGCTTTGCTTTCTGCTCTGTGGATCCCATAAAGTCCTCTGGAATTGACAAGAACCCTGGTTTGAGACACTGACTGTGAACTCTCAATTTGTTGTAGGTAGAACAAGGCAGSTATGCAAGTGAGTAGATGCACCAGTTCCTCAACCCCATCCAGAAATAACTTCATGGTTGACAGCTTTTTCCACAAAAACCTTTCCCTCACATGCTGCTGATGGAAGAGCCTAAAGGTGCTGCTGTTGTCACCTTCTGTGGGTGCACAAGAAAAGCAACTCTTCCTTTGATCACACCTAAGCAGCTGGGTTTACTCTAATTCCACTTACTTATTCTTGCAACAGCACTTTATTTCACTCACAAAGGAAACACTAACATGGCCTCAAAATTATGAGGCCTCATGATTTTTTAGCCAGTTAAATACAAAAKATTAGACAGATAATATTTGTGAAACAGTGAACTCAGGAAAAAAAGGCAATATCTTCTGAATTTTATTTTTAAGAACTACTTCCTGTATTAATGTGTCCAGTTAATATCCAGCAACTGTCAAAAAAGTGATSACTTAGCACAAATTACAGACCATATTTTCTGGAAACCAATAGGACACAAAGACACAACATTTGTTTATCCTGTCAGACATTCCTCATTAGTCTGTCCTCAGAGTATCTGGCTGTCCAATTTTTAACTGAAATATTTGAATATAGAACCTTCTAAAAATACTTCATATCAACTTTTTTWAAAAAAAGGTCTGATTATTATCCTCTCACAACAGCATTAAAGCATTGCAACTACATCAACACTAACGGAAATAAGCYAGCACACAGACTTGACAAGACAATCGGATGCCCGATTAAAATGACTGCTGCAGGTCTCCGGCTGTATGAGTGACTTTCAAATTCAGCAATGGTTCAGATAATAAATGGGAGAATTATGTACCACGAAGTAACAGAAGAGATCCCTCCCCATGAGATTACAGTTGAGTTTCACTATTCTAAGATATATTTTTATCAATAAAATAAAAGAAAAAAATTGGTTATATGGGAAGCATTTATAGAACTAGAAAACGCAGTACACCAAGTCTAAGCAATTCTGAACTTGCATAATATTAAAAATCCAAACAGATTGGAAATGAGTTTCTCATCTGCCTCTTTACCTTAATCATGTTTCAAATTAAAATCCTGAAATTCCAATATTCCTAAACATTAAAAGGCTTCGACTGAGTTTAATAGTTTCCATTTGGTGTGTTTGGTCTATTAAAAACAACATATTCATACAATGGAGTTTTGGGAAAAAGAACAGAAACCATGAAAACTTTAGAAACCACCCTTAAATGAATTAATTTATTCTTTTTTGAAACAGAAGCATTTCATAAGTTTTACGTTTCTCTGTACGTCAACCAAACTTTGCAGCTTAAATTTGTYCAACTGCTCCCCTTCTTCCTATTAAGAACTCAATTAATCGAAGCGCATTAATTCTAAAATGCCTTGGCTTCAAAGATGAAACAGCTGCACAGCAAATGCGATTTCTAGGCACTCATTGGGTATTTTCAGGTGTGCAAGAGGGACTCCAGCATTTAGTTTACAATTTTATTTACTAGAAGAAAAAATAAAGCTTTGAATAGAACGTCTTTGCTACAGGGTGCTTCCTCCTCCATTCCAGAGACTCTAATTCCTCCTCTGTGTGTCTTAGCAGGGGGTACTCCTCTTCCTCGCCCACTCCACACTCTTTGTGTTGTTTTAAATGGCCAGAGAGAACCCGATTGTATCAGATCCCCGCTCCATAAGGAATTCCCTAAGGTCTCCATTCAAACCCAGACGCAAGAGATAAGCAGCACGGGGCTGGGAACAGGACTGCAGCTGGGAGGGGAGCATTAGCATGAGAGTCTAAGATCACACCTCCAGGCTATGAAAACAGGAACTTGCAAACAGCCCGGAATTGGGCACTCAATTAAGACCAGCAGCCAGTTCTCCAGATAAACCTTTAAACCGCATCATACTTGTCGATGCCCTCCTGCCACACACCTCTGCACAGAAACTGAAAACTCATTTCCCAAATCAAGGCTAACCCCTCCTGCATCCATCATGCCATGTCCCTCTCTGACACGGCTCCATTCTGCCCAGGGAAGCCTGGCTCTGCCGGACCTGCTGTGCACTGAGCAGGCACCATGAGCCCCAAGGAGCTGCCGCACCCAGGCAGTGAAGGCAGTAATCATGGCCAGCAGACGCTTCCCGCTGGAACCCCAGCTGCTGAGAATTTAAACTTTCTGTGCTAACAGACACTGACCTCCAAAGAAAACCCTACATTTAACCTGAAACCGTAGAGAAAGCTTCCAAAATTGAACGATAAAACTGAGATTGTGAGTGTGTAGTTTGAATAGAAGTGTCTAATATCGCAGTAAAAAACTTAAGAGTTTAAAGTTTTAACATAGAGTAATATATAAAATATAAGATAGAAGTTTTTAAAGCAGAAGCTAATCCTTCTTCTTCACCTTTTTCACCTTCTTCATGAGCTTAAGTAGTATTGTATAACTAAAAAATCCACATTACAAGTCACAAATAGTTATTAAGTTAAAAATAAAACTAATATAAGTATATCTTCTTAATTAAACAATTTATCCTTAAAAAACCTTATAAAAAGAGAAATACAACTCCACTTTATAATTTATTAATAAAATACTATACAACTCACAATTATAAGACTAAATAGAAATAAAAACTAATAAACATCTAAGTCCAAACAAAAAATACCATCTCATACATTTAATCCCAACCTTAACAAAGAAAAAAACAGAACACACACACCAAGCAAAAAATTCACACTTAGTGGTGGATTGGCATACAACAATTACTAAAAAAATAACCAAACTCAAAATAAAATAAAAAAATCATAGTTCAATAACCTGTTCAGTTAACTAAACCTCACACCATTATAAAAGAAAACTTTTATAAATAAACACTTCCCCTGCTCAGATAACTGTGCACACAGCTGGCTGGGGATGTTGCCTGGGGAACACAAGACTCCAGAGTTGGCTGACATCCCCTCCCTGCCTGCCAGCACCTCTTTCCCACAGAGCTGCTCCTCTCAGCCCCTTCATTCCCCAATAAATTTCCCATACTTATGAAATATATAAGTGAGGATACTTTCATATGCTCTACTTTTCACTTCAGCTAGAAAAAAATGGGGACATCCCACATCACAGATGGAGAAAACTGTCCCTGTCATTGAGGCACATGACTAGATAGATATGGGGTTAATTCTTTTCTTGTCACTTTAATCCTATTTACTACAACATTGTCCAAATTTCAGAGGACATTAAAATGACTAAAGTCTTCTCAGATCACCAATAGAATCAACAAGTCTATAAACCACCAAAGAGTCCAAGGCATTGACAATGTGATCTATTTAAAAAGGAAGCAAACAAGAGAAGTTCAAATTAATTGTTGGAAGAGAAATCAAATTAATTTTCTGCATTTGTGATGACTGGACAGAAGTGGAGAGGTTCACATGCATCATGAGAGATCTAAAAGATACACCTTAAAATTATACATCTATAGGAGAGGTTAGAGAACAATTATACACCATGAACAGTAATGAGCTACTGGATTTTGGACAAGAATCCTCTCCAGATTTTTACAGGATCTCAGGAATAAAACAGCTACTAATCGAGCTACATGAGCTCAAACCAAGTTGTGTTATACCTCGGGTGTGAAGGAGGGAATGTGAGATAAAGAAAAAATGTGGGCAGCTAAGCACAGTCAAGGCTCACAGCCATACTAGCTAAATTAATCAAAATTGCAACCAAGACACAGTAGTCAAAAGGCTTTTTATAAGTATTGAAGGTTTTTTGTAACTACTTTTTAAAAGTACTGMAGTACTGAAAAACGAACATAGAGGTTCGTGAGGAAGCTCAAGGTGACAGTCTACTAGATTTCTAATAGGCCTTAAACAAGTTTTARGAAAACTAACAAACCCCGAGTGACAATATTTCCTACAGGGATAAACAGCTGATGRTCTGATTCAGCATGGTCCTTCCTCACTGCTGGGCTGTTTTTTTGAAAATCCTGATTTCAACACTTACATTGCCTAGCACCACACTGTTTACCACATCCTGGTATACAAAAATCAWATGCAACATCAGAAAATTTATTTTGATAGATTACTTTTTAAAAAAATCATATGAACTGTTATTCCAAATTGTAATAATTTTCTCAAAAATACAATTGTTTGGTTGGGATATTTTTTGCCAGAGAATTACTGCAGACAGTTTCCTTAGACTTACATATCATGCCCAGAACGCAGTCGTTATAAAAGTTTTTCTTTGATTTGTTTAGTAAATATCATTTGTTTCAGAAGTTTTAATAGAGATTTGACAGACAGAAGACCTTTTTTTGACTTGGTTGCAGCCTTTCCACTTGATTCACAACACCATGAATGGATCAAAGTAATCAYTACTTAAGAAATTACTGATTTGGCCAATGAGGTTACTGTAAACAATTGGCTTCCTTATTTGCAACATGACTTCAATTGTGTTTGTTTAGCTAAGCTGTCATGCATTTTATTTTGTGCAAATGCATTTAAATAGTGTGACAGCTGCTGTTAGGCCTGTGATGGCATGCATGAGGCAGGAAGAGCAGCACAGGCATGTGACAGGAAAAACAATGCATTAGAAGCACTCCTACAGAGCAAAAAATTTCCCGTTTCTCCCATTCTTAAGCATTACCCTACTTCATAAACTATATCCCTAATACCATGCTAGCACTTTTTCTCTCTCATTCTCTGCTTTTTTAGCCAAYCATGTAAAACAAACTGTCACTGCATCAGTTATTCCATGCATGAGACACTGGTTGAAATGCCAGAATTTTAAAAACATTTGGGTTTTAAAGCTGTGAGACAAGATTCAACACTATACAAAAGTCTACCAAGAAYCTAAACTAGTTTGCCTGGGTGCAATCTCCCCGTACACAAAACATGACTAAATAAAATCTGCTAGTTRAAGGTGACAACAATTTGATCATATTCAGAACAATTTATAAAAGTATGCCTTGTAACCAAGTGACAACAACAATAATGACTTGTCTAAACCAACACTGTATAGGGTTTTGTTCTTGCCTGTTTAGGGCTTTTAGCTTTATTTATTGAAGTGACTAGTCACAGATTTTACAAGTTGTTGATCAAATATGGTAGGTGAGTGCACCACACAGTAGCTTCTGGCCATCACATGCAGAGAACCAGATACCTTGCTCCTGTACTGAGGAGGAGGGATCCTCCACAGAAACAAGATACTCCTTGCCCAAATTCATGTTCTTGATTCTCCGAGATAAACCTTTTTATTCTTGCTCTGCACAGAGGAGAAGAATGTTATCCCACACTGGAAACAGATGTGGAAACAAGCTGCTACATCCACAGAATAAGCCACTGGAGAATGTGTTGTTCAAACAAAGAAAGGACATTCTTCAGTATCCTGCTAGCCAGAATTTCAGTCAATGCTGTAGAACAATTTCCTCTCTACCAGCATATTTAAAGCAACTAAAAAGACRCTAAAAATCTCCAGAGTATAAACAGACTGTAACACTTGGCAGTGGGGGGACAAAAGATTTCACACAGCCATAAAATCATTCAAATCTGACTACTTTTACTCCCAAGAATGGTGACAACGAAAGTCAGAAGAGACTGTGGAAAGAAATCTGCTCTGGTCTTTCTCCAAAGTTACAGTCTTCACTAAATGTGCGATCTAAATGAGTTAGCTACATCATTGCAAACAAAAGTGGCATGGATTTACAAGGCTTATGCATTTTCAACCAAATTTACACTTTGTTTACATTTGTTTACTGCAATTGTGTAAAGGATTTATGATTTAACATATCCTAAAGTGGAAAAACAGACAACAGTTGAGTCTGGAAGACTTGATCAAGCATCTTGATTTTAATAAACCTTTCAGTCTTTTGAAAGTAAATGCTCTTTTTGTTTCAAAAATTAAAGAGCAATATAAATTTATCCAATACACCCCTGAGGCAGGGAGAAGCAGGTATTCTGCATTATCCAAAGTTTGACCTAATCACCTGGGTTTGCAGTACGTTTTACTCAAAGATGCAAAAATGGCAATATCAAAGCAAAGAAAAAAAAATCTATTCCTACAAAAACCACACATAGTTGTCCAATATGCACCAAAAATCAAAACAAATACACCATAGTGTATTCAGATAAAACATACGTTATCACAATATGAAGAAAGTACAAGCAATTTGAATTTTTAATCTACTAGAATTCATCACTGGATTTACAATAAATTAATTCCATGTTTGTAGAACTWCTTTTTACTTTTCAGCCATGTTGTGACTGGCCTTCTGAAAGCTAATCTAAACTGTCTTTAGTCATTTGAATTGGATTTATAAGCCAGTAACTTTGAAAATAAAACAACGGATGGTGTGTGAATCTTGGATTTGCTTATCTTTTTGTTTGTTTGTTTTGGGGATTTTCTGTAAATACAAAATATGCCTACCAACCACCTTCAATTCTTCCTTTAGATTACAAAACAAGTTTTATGTGTGAACAAATTCAGGAATGCTTTTTATTTGATATAATCTAATAATACTATTATAATGTATTATTATTATATAATACTATTATAATTTAGATSATATAAAATCTGATTTTTTTGAACTGACAAGATGTTGCCTAAATTCTCTCTTTTAACTTCAGGTGACGGCTCTACACTTTTAAAGAGTTACCCATTAGAGCAGAACAATTTGGAGATACAGATCACTAGCCACTTTTACCATTAGAGGCTGGAAAATGTACATAAAGACAAAAAAATCTTTATAGAATCCCATAGTTTCCAAATATAACTTCTCTAATCTATTAATTTTAAACATTGTTTAGATTTGTTTTTATGAAAGAAAAGGCTTGACAGTGAATGGATTAACTTCCAGGCTGTCAGCTTGCATAGAGAACAGCAACAGCTGAATCAGCTTTTGCTTTTCTTTGGAGGTCAGAGGGCTATGGAAACATTTAGAATAAAATCAGTCTAAACTACCATAATTTAGATATTTTTATCCTCCCAAACCCGAGCTTTTTTTTCCACCAGCCACTTGAAATAGGTGCAGATTAAGCCAACTGCTCAAGTGCTCCATGTACCAACAGATCCTTGGTTTGTGGGCAGCCTCATGTTTCTCATTCTGATGGATTTACCATTTCCTACTAAAGGCAGCAAGAAGAATGCACCACATATTGCATTTTGGGGGTTAGTAGGGTGTGAGGAAAAGAAGACAGTAACATACAATGAAGTCCTATCTTCATGATGTACAAAAGAGATTATCTACTCATT
The DNA here is from genome assembly GCA_014549065.1 of Cardinalis cardinalis. NCBI lineage: Eukaryota > Metazoa > Chordata > Aves > Passeriformes > Cardinalidae > Cardinalis > Cardinalis cardinalis. The sequence continues at coordinate 2,330,177 of JACDOX010000023.1, forward strand.
TTAACTAAACCAAGGACTTAACTCAAAACATTAAGCTCCAGAAGAACTTGGTAACTTCAGTCTAATGAATATGGATTTTAACTTTACAAAAAAAAAATCAAATAAGTAAAATTTGAACAGGAAAATTTTTCCTTTAATATTCACTATGTCATAATTAACCTCTGTCTTTAGAAATTTAAGTAAGAAGAATTCAGTAGAAAAATACTTCCTGCCCGGCAGACAACCCTAGCTTATCCTAAAGACCCTACAGTTCAACCAGGTACTTGGGAATCAGATCAGAACTTCCCATTTGCCTCTCATGCATTGAGACAGCCATTTTCACATGTGCCCTCTGGCAAGCTTTCCTCCTGAGCATATGAACATCTACAGGACTATTTTTTCCCTATGGCAGGTACATTTTACAGCAAGAATAGCAGTGGATGATAATCTATTCATAAACCTGTTCTGAAACAAGTCTGTACATTTTACAAACAAACCTGAAGTGACTTCCTATAGTCTATTTCTGGTTATTAAACAAAAAGTCAGAATAATAAAGCAGATATTCCATTAAATAGCTTTCATTGTAAAATAATCTGCCGCTTGCCAGAAATCAAATTATTCTTGTTTGATACATTTCTTAAACAAGATCTGTAGAAATTAGAAATAATAGTGGGTTTTGTTCAAGTAAAAGTATAGCAGAAAAAAAGTATATCATGATGAATAGAAAAKACAACAGTTAAGGTTACAAATAAATATATTTGGGGCATTCAGAACTCCTTGGACTTACTGCAACTRATGCTTTTCTCACATAATCCTTTCTTTTTAAAGAACAAACACCATGACTCTTGAAAACAGTATCTAAACCTAGATACTTCCAAAGAAACACTTTTCTTTTTTTTAAATTTAATTAGGAAATACAGTTGTAAACATAACATGACACAGTTACTCATGCTTCTTAAATATKATCCAAATATTAAACAATTATTTCACTTGAAATTTTATTTAAAATAGTTCTATGTAGCAAAASAGGCATAGGTAGTTGTGCTATTATTTATAAATAAATAAAATGAAATTTAAAAAACATCAGTGATTTTAAAGCTACACCAATGCTAGAAAGAGTTGTTTCAACCCTGCTACAAAACAGACAAGATGCTTTAAAAAAAAGACAATATTTTGAAATAAGACACAAAGACCTGAATTCTCTATGCATTGTTTGCTTTAAAAGGGAAGGAAGAAATATCTTTTCCACTTGTTTTACTGCAGTGTCAATATTTTACAAATGGGTTGGTCCTTAACATCTTTTCTCAATGCAGCCTATATTAAATAACTAACCAGAGCATATAATTAAATAAACAAATATAAAATTCCTATGCACAGACTGGAAATGAACATATTTTCAACAGCTAATCAAGTATCCTTTCTTTTTCCATAAGATCTACTTATGTCCATAAATTTTCTCAGACCTACCATCCCACTTTGTGTGCCTCTATGTATTAGTTTAGTTCAGAAAGTCAGCATGAGCAACAATGCAATACAAAGACTTTTTTTTTCACTACTCAGAGAGATCAAGTATTTACCTTCCACAAGCATGTCTGGCACATCTGCTTGATATCTAGGCCCCACTCTGATTTCTCCCTTGTCTGCTAAAAGTGTTTTCAATGATGGATCATACACCAGTGAATAAAAAAAGGTATCCTAAAAAAAAAAAGACATATTTGCAACAGCATTATAATTTTTATAATTAGGTTTGCCAATTTGTAACATCTTCCATTTGGAAATTTGCATACTTCACAGAACACAGATTTGGTACATCAATTTTTATTTTATATAATACAGATGTTTCATGAGTGCTTTTAAAAGGCTAATTAAGACTTCTGTCATTGAAGGACTTACTTCAGAACAGAGCAATAATGAAAAGATCCATACACAAAAATATATCAATGGATTTGAAGAGAATTAATGTTAAATGCTTACTGAATTTAACAAGTTTGCACTCATAAGTATCTCAACCATACTGACTTTCCATTATAAATTAACCTCAAAAAAAAAAATAAAACACTGTCTATGTAAACCCTTCTCAGGCACTAAAACAGCATTAGCAAATGTGGTATAGCCACATAAGTATAGGCCAATCCTGCTTTTAAAAATATTTYTACTGATTATCAGTGGTTTTGTGTAGAAATTTAAAAATAAAGACATGCTAATTTCAGTTAGAAAACATTGCCTTCCTAATGTTATATTAAGACACTCCAAAGAAAAAGATATTTATTTAAAGGTATTTTGCAATCTTTCAAATTCTTGGGGAATTTTCTTCCTCTCTAGTAAAGCTAAGCATCCTAGTATCTTCCAGMGGAAGATGAGCACATACTTTCCATACAATAAAAGAAAAAAAAGCACCATGTGAATTCCTCCTTCAGTATCTGTTGCAGGAAAACATCTCTATATTTTCATCTGTAAGATGTCATATTAATTACTTCAAATTAATTATTTTCTAAATACAAACAGATTCATAATAAACCTATCATTTAAGTGTGTCAATTAAATTTTTATCCAATAATATTGTTTAAAACAGTGTTGTGAACAACATAATTTTTTTAACATATCATCCAAGATATGATTTTCAAAGTATTGTTTGCCCATTTGTTAAAAATACAGATAGAAAAAATAAACTTATCCTAATATTTACTTGAAGAGAAATCACAATTACCTCTTTCTCCAGGTATGACAGCACAGATTCTGTCTCATTCAGAAGTGCAACACTGCATTTTCCCCTACACAAACATAAGCAAGAATAGTTACTTTGCAAAAAGTTCAAATTTCAAGTAAAGAGTTACTTACAAGAGAGCAATCTAGATATACTTTAAATTTCTACACTAAAAGTATAAAAACATTAAAATATATAAAAATGAACATTGCTATACTTTAATAATACCAAAATTAACATAAAAGCAACAAAACAAATGGTTGTACTGATCCAAGCATTCAAATACATTGCAATTCCATCCAGCTGGGAAATAATTTCAGTAATGTAAAGGCAAAAAAAGAGAAGAGGTACAATGGCAAACAAAAAATACACAATTTACAAAAAGGCCTGAATTATAGAAACATCACCTCCAAGTGACTTATCTCCAGTAAGTTCAGTGTATAATTTGAAAAAAGAAAAAAAGAAACAAACTCAAACTGGAAAGAATATAAGGCTTTACTTAAAGGCTRTAAAAACAAAGCACTTTTCTCTTTTGAATGAAAGCATTTTTAATGCTTCCATTCAAAAGCATTATGGAACCAAATTTCCATTATTCAAAAGAATCATGGAATTCTATTAGTTTCTTCTATGCCCACATAAAGTGCTGATGACATTTCTGTGCAGGCTCTTGTTGCCCAGTAGTGGTACAGACCTGCCCACTGTAACATAAATAGTCAATGCAATGGGACTTGGACCCCATCACCCTCCTCCCCTTCTCATCTCATCTCCCCCAGCATTGTCTCACCCCAAATTTCTCTGTCTCCAACTTCTCTGCAAGTAACCTGCACAACTATTTTCAACAAATGGTATTTTAAATAAGCACTTACGGATGTGGATGAAAAATGTTAAGTGTGCTGAATCATCTTGCTAGCAACTCACATTTTTATATTATAATGTACAACTGAACTACCATTTTATMTATATRTGTRTRTATATATATRTWTGTTTATATATATATGAAGATATATTCATTACCCCTTACATACAGCACCTTATATTTCATGCATCAAAGTTTTACTCAGTTTAGTTGGTACTTGCCAGGAAGTTCATGTGGCCTTATACATCAGCTACAGGAAATATGCCCAGAATGCCCATCTCCCATCTACCCCCATGGAACTGACCAGAACACAAATAGACAAAGAGTACTTGTTGGCAGAGACCTTCTTGATTTTAAGATAAGACCAAAATGTGTATTGTAAAGTTATTCTCTCACRGAGTGCTGACTCTAAGCTCAAGCAGAGGCATTAGAAGCAAATTGCTAATGGCTGATCATTAAGTGAACATACCCAGCTAATGTCCTATTCATTGCCACTGCACATCCKGGAAAAGGGGTGTAAGCCACACATTACTGTCCTGAATTTCCCTTCATTGTCATACCTGTCAGGAGAACCACACTACCCAAGAAAAATGGGAAGAAGAGGAAGAAAAGGCTGACCACAATACACAACAGCAGAGGAAAATCCTCCTGCAGAAGAGAAGTAGGAAACCTTCTGGATACCCCATAATGTCTTTCTTTGAAGGTTTTCTTTAAGCTTTTGGCCTTGATAATTCCAGAGCACTCACTTCTAAAAATTAATTGTGTTGTAGCATGAAGTCAGTTTTCCARCTATATTTTAATATTTTATTGGGTTTTTTTAGTGTAAAAGGCTAACTAGGAAKTCCCCTTTCCACTCTGGTTCTATTCCATACAGCTCCAGTGTGCCCTCTCTCTCCACCACAGCCTGCCCTTATTTAACTTCAATTACCACAGAGGCATTCATTGCTCCACTGCCATGGTGACTGCAGAAGTATTTTATTGACCAACCTCATCTTTTATTGCTGGTCCACAAAAAAATTCATTTTATTTCATTAAGATACAAGATTAGTCCCTGCAGCATGTCTTCTAAGTAAGTGAGTTTCTATTTGACGCTAAATTTCTTTGTACAGCACTTTAACCATCTAATGGCTGGAGTCACACAGAGGTAACATTTTGTATGTGTATATGACCTCTTGCATGGACTTGTGTCTCAATGTAGACAACACTAGACCTACAGTAGACTCTAAAATAAAAAAACAACACTCACATTTGAAAACAGGTAAATTACAGAAGTATTTCTACTTTTGACTCTATTTTACAGTTAGCCATTTCTGCAACCTAGAAATCTGCAATATTTAAGTGATTTAGAATCTTTACCAAATTCATAAAAGCCTACTGTTTMTATAACTCCTCCTCTCCTTTCCCATCAGAGGAAAAGCTTCTGTCTATAGTTGCAAGAGCTTTGCTGGACTGAATCGAGCATTTAGTTCATTGCAATATGAACACTGAGCACCCCTCAATCATGGATGCTAAGGTAATAACGTAAATGAATATTGATTTGTAGTAATATGCCCCTTAATATTCTCCAACCACCACTGCACTTTTCACATTGTTCAATACTAATAATCAAACACTCTGGAGAAAAAGGTAATGTCATTTAAACTACATTACAATACAACTTGGGAGTTAGTATTTTAAGGGATGTATCTGAGAACCCATAACTTCTCTGGATTTAAAAATGATATTTTCTTCCTTACAGTGTTCTGAAGTTTAATTCCTTAATGTTTTTAAATTATTTAAGATAATTGGGAAAGACAGAGCTATATATAAAAAAAAMAWAACAGCATAAAGTCCGACTCTTCCGAACTAGACAGAGAAAAGAAAGGGGGAGCTAGCTACCTACAAAAATAAATGAGAGTGTATGCTGCATTTATCAGATTATAAAATCTGTGACACACCAAAATAAAATTATGCTCTCTTCTCTCAGAAATCTTACTGTCATTACATTTTGAGTGTTATTTAGATTACTGGCATACAATGTCACGCGTTCATTGTTGTGTTGGAGTCTCCTGCCTGAAATGTATCATTAAACTGAGCTCAAGTAAAAATGACAAAGAATTGCCCAATTAAAAAATAAATAAAGAGTTGTCTACTATTTTTCCACATATGAAACCTTTCTCCTCTTATGTAACTACGATTCTCTGATTTAAGCTCTATTCCTCCAACAAGCAGCATTCTTGACTTGACTGGCATCATCAAGGTGAATTATTAGTTAACAGCATCAGAAGGTCTCAATGTTAAGATGACATGTCTGATTTTGACCTTTTTCTCAAATTAAAAATATTCAGAAAATTTGGTTTTWACTTCCTACAGAATTAAGCAAAATTTATCTTGTAGGAGTGTTGAGGGAAAGTTTAAGCAACCCCAGCAAAGCACAAATAACAGTAACCAAAAAAAGTAAGTTAGCTTTTATGTCTTCATTAAAAGTTGATTTTGATGAAATTAAGTTGTGCCTTCAGAAWCCTTTCTGCTCTTAGATTTACTTCATATTTAAACTGGTCACAAATAAAGGGTTGCTCCATTGAGCTGACAAGAATGCCAACAAAACTTATTATATAATTAAATCAGCMAGCAACAAAAAGTAATTTAGAGGTCTTGCAGTAAAAGGAGACAATAAAACTCACCTATAAATATATGCTCACGGTGTTGCCAGCTTCTATCATATAAACCACTTAGGATTCAATTTCTTCTCCTGTCCTAGTAACCAGAGCCACAACTCACAACTTTCTTCTTTAAAACATTAATCATGTGAAAGCTCTTTTCACATGCTACACGKTCCTTCACTCTCATTTATTAGAAGTTTTGTCTGCTTGTAATTTTTTTTTCTGTATGTTCCAGGTGACTTCACCAGTGAGTGGACAATTTCTGATCATTTACACCCATCAGCTAAGGGATGCCTGATCATTTACATCAGCTAAGGGATGCCTGACAAGCTATTTTTCCACACCTACAGCCTACTTCCATACCTCAGGGAAGCCCTTCTGTTACCATACAGAAACAAGACTCACATCTTCTCCAGAAAAAAAAAAAAAAAGAACTTTAGAAATAAAGTGCCTTAATGATTTTGTAGGAAAGGATTTCTTCAACAGCCCTATCAGAAACCCAGAACCATACAGTCCCAAAACTAAAACTCTAACCATTGACAGCCAAAACCTCAAAGCACAGAGGCATGACGAGGATTATAAGGAAATGGTAAGAAATACCAGTTATCAYGGTAGATAGAAGTCTCATTGAAGGGAACATAAGGATTTGTTTCCCCTCCCCCCAACCCTTGCTTTATGGAAATATTTTTCCTGGCATGGGTGGGAGGCTGTTTACTGTGGAACAAAGAAAAAGAAAACTGAATTCTAAAAAAATAAGTGACAGTTTGTGAGGCACTCATAGGTCAGACTGTCTTGGACAAGTCAATATGGAGCTCATGAAAATCAGCACTCTAGGTGAGATGTCAGTTACCCTATCAGTCCTGAAGGACAGATTGCACAGAGAGTAAGCTGAGGTAAGACCTAAGAGATCTTGAAAACTAGAGATAAAAACATGCCATGTTTCAGTGAGACACAATAGAGGAATGAAAACCATGTRGGAACTTACTTTATACAAGAATGTGACAACAAGCAGTATTTAGATCAGAGAAGGACAAGACTGACCTTACTAATCTGATACAATGAAAGCAAAAGATGATGATAACCAGCTCAAGAGTTTAAGTAGCAAGAAAAAAAGTTGTACCAGGGTTGTTATACCAGACAATGTTATCAAAAGATTTCAATAAAGTCTGGTTAAACAACCTAGACCAAGACACCAAATTGCCCAGAATATAGAATGAAATGCCTTCTTGTTTGCACTGTCTAGGCAATTGTTCTTTAACGAGCTTTTTTTTTAAGTAATCAAAAATATAGATTAAAATATTTATGAAAATTTKAAGAAGCTGATGCAAACACTTATAATTTAAAACTATCAAAATTAATCAACATCAACAGCAGTACTCATCTTTTACAGTGCCTCTTCATTTTAGCCCTAACTTTTATACCAGTGGAATCCTCAACAATTCCAATTCTGCTGTTCTTGCAGGCTATTTCTTCATGTTTTCACCAGATGAATAAGACAGCCCATGAGATACAAGCTTTTAAAAATAGAGATTTCTTGGGAGAGGAGGTATGCAAAAAAAAATCTACAGAAAGAAATTACAAGAAACAAAATACCTGCTGCCTTTTAGCTAGTATGAATGATAAGACAGGAAAAGGCACCTTCATGGTTCAGTACCACACCAACAAAATCTCCTATTGGAACGTAGATGTAGCCTGGGTGACAATGATGCAGTGCAAGAACTCCCAGAACTCATTGCTCTGGGTTCCCACCAAGTCAATGAAACTTTATATGCATTGCTAATTCAGATRCAAGCTGAAGAAAGAAAAACACATGTGCCGGCACAATCCCAGAGACTTAGAAATAACAATTATCAATTGCCCTCCTGAAAACAACAGAATTATGTTGGATGATTTTGTACAGATATATACCAGTTGAATCTTGATGATCTGCATTAAGAAATGTTACTGTCTCAGTAGACATTTGGAACACAGAAGCATGAGTCACTAGCTAGACAGTCTGAGAATAAAATAACAAGAAAGAATATTAGGAAATATTATGCTGGTGAGAAACATCTGATTTGATTTTAACATATGCTGTTACTTCAATGGCAATCAGAGACTAAACTCCAATGAAGGTACATAATGAAGAGGGATAGAAAGGAGCAGGTGCAGGAGTAGAACTCCAGAGTGATCTTTCCCACACCCAGCATTAGGGAGAAAAGCGGGGGAAAAGATACAGATATTGAGTTAAGGAGAGAGCTACCTGAAATAACACTTTTTCCCTGAACTGTCTTAAATGAGAAAGTGTTCTGAAGATTTCCAATCAAACACCCACTTTGAGCCAAGTCTTGATCCCTTACAAGCAGCCTACACTGCAATGATGATCACCAAACCACAGAGTGGGAACTGCAGAGTCCAAAGAGCTTCTACTAATTATATAAAATTGATTTCCCAGTCACAGCAAGGCAGTACTAAGAGTTCTTGTGTATTTTACTTTGAAACAYAATTTAAGGGGCACAAAATGTGCTGACAGACACATACCAATGTCTTTATAGCAAATTTCAAGTTCCCAAGCCTGCAAAGGGATTAACTGGGGAGCAAGCTACTGCATAACACTAAAAACAAACAAAAAAATCATCATAGTGATTTAAACCTATAATAGATCCTTAACTACAATCTGACTTTTAAAATATTCAATCAATATCTAGAATTGACCAAAAAAACCAGCATGAATTGATTTATAATTAATTGGCTCTGTAAATGGACAGAGACAGACTTGAGCCATCTCAAACATGAGGAAGAAAACCCAAACAAAAATTTGATAGRCAACTACTACTGGGATCTGTGCCTCTGACAAAGTAATACCAATCTTCTAAAGAATACAAGATTGTGTATCTGTGGCCAAAAGATAAATCAATAAATTTGGTATTATCTGATTAACACACACTTGATCAAATAAAATCAAAACCAGAATGCACAGCAAACTAATTTATGCACATCTAAATGAACTAGTAAATGCCTGGCATCTAAAGATGTGCATAGATCATATGGATGCAYGGTCCAGGATTTTGACACTGCATGTGGCATTTAGTCAAAAACTTCAGAGTTTTAATTTTAATTTGAGCTGGAGTGCTAATTTTGTGCACTCCAAATTGGTAAGATTTACAGTCTCCTGAAGCAATCATGCCCTACTGACATGAATTTAAAAGTAATTAAAAGGTAAGTATTTTCTCAACATGGCCACAGTAAAACTACATAGTTTGATATCTCAAAACAAGCATAACTGTAGATGTACTTTCTGTAAACTGGAAACTGCAGTRTTGCAAACTCAAGTCATTGATATTTTATCTCTAGGGATTAATTCATGCTAAAAAGTAAAAGAATTGTTGCCTTTTAGCACAGCAGCAGTGATGCACATGAACTGAACAAAATCACAGGAAGCTGGTTAGGAATGATTTTCCATATATYGATTAAACCATTTAGGTTGGAGAACAGCTTTAAAATTACCAAGTCCATTACAAGCTGCCCAGCTCAGAAGCAACACACATCACTCCAAGCAACTGAAAGTTTTGCACCCTATGAAAGGCTCCTACTTTGTAATTAGGTCACTACAGAGAAATATGTACTGATTTCCAGATATTTATGTGACAGTTTTCCACTGATAAATACACTTTTTCTAGTACTGGCTATTGACCACATACAAAAACAGGATTCTGTCCTGAACTGAATTTTCATTTTAATTCAGGTAAGAAAAATTTGAATTCTACTGGAAAAGGAAAAAAGAAGAAAATAGTTAGACATGCTCCAAAAATCCCTTTGCTCCAAATAAACTCATTCCAGATGGGAAGAATATCTTGCTTAACAATCTAAATTATTAGGTAAGCATGTGCCTATGCAAAAAAAAAAATCACTCCTTAGCCAGTCTGATTTATGCCAGAAAATAATCAGGCTTATAAGGATCATGGTAAGCTTTTAAAAAGTAGCTAGAATTTGTATATATACTCACACACCTTTTATGCAGAAACTTCTAGTTTGCCAGGAATGCAAAAACTAGAAATCCCAAGGTAATACCACTAAATTATAAAGGTCTCTGTCTTGAGAAGCAATACTATAAAATGACCTGCCATATCTGTCTGAGCTTCAGAGCATTTGTTGTGTTTTGAATGAAGGAATCCCACWTTCAGAAAAAAAGGATTTCTCTACACCTTAGTTGTATCGCACAACTTTCTTTTTTGCTGTTCTTTCTTCATGATCTGATCAGGACTCACTAATATTGATACTTCAAACAACTGAGTCATAACACATCTAAAGAGCATCACAAGGTTACAGTTCGTAAGCATGACATWTTCATTTAAACTGCACGTTCTTAAGCTATTTTTTCTTCTAGGTCTACAAAGTGGTGCCAATCAAAGTTTCTTTAGTCTACCCAAGAGCAAGGCTACCATTTAAAAACAAAAACAAAACCCCACCAAAATTAAAAAACCACCATCACCAAACAAACAATTAAAAATGAACAAAACACCAAACTGAAAAAAAAATTATTGCTGTGTTCTGAATTCCATTAATGATCAGAATAATGTCAAACAAGGGAAACCAAGATCCTTATAGACTGGTACTTTAGAAGTTTAAGTACACTTTTTTGTACATTTACATGTAAAAGTATCCAGACAGTAAAAATGGCTTAATAAAAATTGAAGAACTCGTCTCATGATCTGTTTGGGTGCTCTTTAACATCACATATGCACAGGCACATTCCCCCCAGTCATATTAATCAGCTTTTAATAAAACTATCTTATGCAATCACAAATTTTGAAAGGCTCATGAAGACCTCCTTGTGCTGGAACAGAAGTAATAAACCAAGCCTTSACCATCTTAAGATAGTTTTGAGGATTTTTTCTTGGTTTTGCTCTTTGTCAGTTTTTTAAAATTAAGGGTACATGTGAGACTATTTCAGAATCAAYGCTCAGAAAATTTTTCTTCCATAGRTGCATACAAAACTTGAATTTGCTGTTCATGCCAAATAACAAATAGAATGCTCTAAAAAACAAACACTTAGTTTATCCATTGCAGATTGAATAAACACTCSCCATTAAAGAATAGGGTGTAAATTTACCACAGTTATTTGAACAAACCCCATCATGACAAGCATCTATGTAATGTGCAGATATCCTACATATGTAGGATATTGAAATTCAAGAAAATTGAAAATTCAAGGAAATTGAAATGCAAGAAAAAGAATTTTTTTTCCCCTGAAGGGGGTGGAGGTTTTTATTGCTGTATAAAGTAGCCCAAAAGATTCCCACCTGCTTTTATTATGACATCTGAGAATGCCTGGCTTATGTACACTTTACAAACACTTAAAATATCATCATCATCAGGTTACATAAAAACTCCCCAGTTCCAAGACTGGAACACCAAATAAGCAAACAAAATATAAGCAAAGATAYTGAAATGGTAAGATGAACCTTGATGTATAAATAAATTCTTCTACACAATTCATAAGAAATATTTAACTTTAGAGCAATTACAAATTAATTTCGRCACCAATGCATTTTTTACAACAATCTAAACATGTTTAATACCTATTAACTTTTGAGAKCTTAAGAATGAAAAATAATTTTAAAGCGCAAAGCTCATAACCCAATGCATCTCCAACAAGACAACCATTTGCAGATTTTTATACAAGAACCCACTTTAACTCATGCTGAGTTTTATGGTGAATTTTGCAACACTGGCAGATAATTTCAACTTTGTGACACCTTTCACCATTCTTCACCCCGTAACTTTTCATACCTTTCCAAAATGCTATATTTGCTAATGCCCAAACCTCTGAGAACCCAAGCACCCAGCACTGGCTGAACTCAGCCCCTCTCTGGGATGCTCACAGGAGCCACCTGCACTGACCCTGGGTGCATTCCCTGTGTGACATTAATGAAAGAGAGTGGCACAGGGAGTCTGGCCGGCAGGACAGCTGTGACAAGGACACTGGGATTACAGAGCCTGGCAAAACTGCATCTGCAGCATGCAGGGATTAGGAAGGAAGGAGATAATCCATTGGAGGGGTGTCACCGACTGCACGCATTTGAGCAGCCAGGGGAGGCAATAATTTCACTTGTAACTTGACAAGTAGGCAGGAAGGTAACAAGCCTTGTCTTTGATCCCCAGACTGATACGTGAGCTTGTTCCACGGCACACACCATGACTCCAGAGCAAGCTAGGTAATTCCACCTTCTGAAACACATTCCACTGCAAGAACTCTGTCCACAAGGCACCACTGCCACACTTAATTACTACACTAYCCACTTCTAATTATTTTCTAAATCTGGCTCTCTGGGGGTTTTTTATGCCAAAACTTTTGCTGCTCTCTAAAGCTTCTAAAATGGCACAGTGACATCTAATTTAAAGGGGAGACAAGAAGTCTAAAAAAAATCCCAGCATTTCTAACAAAACWAATTACATACCAAAACAGTTACATATAATGTATATATAACAAAATAAAAACATCAGAATGAGGGATGAAACTGTATTTCACTAATATGAAAGMAAACGGATTACAACAGAATTATTCAAAACCCAGAGTTGCAGATCAAAAAGCTCCAGAATTAGACATGCACATCAATGAAATCTATTCCAATAATTTACTGCAAGGTAGCTACTCTGGAGYTTCAACTACAAAGTAACAGCAACAGGTATATAAATGAGACATCACTGTATTTGGACCTGCGAACTACAACAAAAGCAACCTCAGTGACATGKTTTTTTTGGAGGGAAAGAGGTGTCATTTCCTCTACCATTCCGTTTGAAAAACATAAAGAGGGTAAAGTTAAGAAAAGAAGAAAGACAAAACAAAAGCAGTAAAACTTTTTAAGTAWAAACTAAATAAAACCATACTAGGTAAAATTGTTTTACTCCTTCAATTTCAACAAAAATGCAGTTAGCCTCAGATAGTTTTCTTGGCTGAAGATGTCAGGAAAAGGTCAAGATCTGTAGCTGTCAAAAACCTCCTCCATTCTTTTAAAATCAACTTGAACTTTCTCCTCCTCCTTCCAGAGCAGTTGAGTTTTTGCTTTCTTACTCTGGAGAGAACTGATTTCCAACCTCCTATCTCCTACCTATACCATTGTACCATTTACTCCTGTAAAACCAGTTTTTCCTAAGGGCTAAAACTGTAAATGCTTAGAGCAAAGGCCAACATCATGGAGCTACCCTGGCTTTGATTGTACAAATATCCCCTAGCTTTCTGTATGGAGGCAACTGACTTGGTAGACCAGTGACAGCAGAGAACGTCATTGAACCTGACTTCAGCAAGGYCTGCAGTGCCCCGGTGTCCTTCAAGAAGACTGGAAACATATGGACTACACAAGTAGACAATAAGCTTGGAAAAAACCACCAGGCTGTGGTGAGTGATACAAAGTCCAGCAGACAGCTGGTTATTGGGGGTATCCCCCAGTTGCTGACTCTGAGAAAAAAATACACTTTCAACATGTCTGCAGCTGATATTAAACTGGATTTGTTCACTCTTAAGGTATGACAACTAAAGGGAGAAATTCTACTGCTTTGTTCAATTAGCTAATGAAAAGATTGATAACCAAGATGGCACCAGGCTCCTTTCAGAGAAGCAGTGATAGGACACAAAGTAGTAGACAAAGTTTCAATAAGTGAAATCCAAAATAGATGACAGGAAAAAAAAAATCACCATAACAGACATCAAACACCAAAACAGACATCCAAAAACTGTGATATCTGCATCCTTGAGTATTCTGGAGTACTGATGGAATAAAGCTAGAGGAGTGCCACCTCCTCAATTTTTCTATCCTCTTTAGAGGACAAGCTAATTATTAAAAGTTAAGAAAACTACTGAGAATTGCAGAATGYGAACACAAGTAAGTTAAAGACCTAAGTAAGGAATACCAGGAATACATTATAGTGTATTTGCCTTGTTTCTTTTTAAAACAGAGTTTTTTAAAACATTGAAACATCAAGCTTGTTCCAGAATTTGTCTGCTAAAGGTCTTAGTAACACGTGACAGCACAGTCCTACAACATTCATCTGTTCTGAAAAGTAGATGCAAGTCATCACTCTGCTTTTGCCTGCTGTGCTGTGTGGCATGTACTATGAATTCACGTGTTTTTCTGCCTTCTTTGTGAACTATGTACTGGAGAACCTCTATTGTATTTGCTCCCTGAATTGTGAGGTGAGAAGACATTTACAATACTTCTTCTATGTAATCTTCCCTCTGCAAGGAGAATACCTTATTTCAATATCTAAATGTCAAAGTAAGTAAAAGAAACTGCACAGGATTATTATCTCCATGCTATAGTTGGAGTGGCAGAAAATTGACAGTTAAATGACTTTCTCAAAGTCAGAAGAAGGTGCTGAATAAAGCACAAGAAATTAATACAAAAATTTCCAACTTCCAGTTTTTGTGTTGTCAGCAAGAGAGATAAACAACCTCTCATCTCTGTGGTGCCCAGTGACAGGACCCAAAGGAATGGCCTGAATTGTGTCATGAGATGTTGGATTTTAGAAAAAGGTTCTTCACCCAGAGGGGTGGCTGGGCACYGGAACAGCTCCCCAATGAAGTGCTCACAGCACCAAGCCTGACAGAGTTGAAGTGTTTGGACAATGCTGTCAGGCACATGGTGGGATTCTTGGAGATGGCGCTGTTCAGGGCCAGGAGCTGGACTCAGTGATGCTTGTGGGTCCATTCCAACACAGAATATTCCATGATTATGTGATTTGCCAATAAGAGAGAAAATAAATACACACATACAMTCTGCTTCTCCTGTTGGACAATATGTACCTTTCTTTTGGCAGTTTCTAGACACTTATGGTCTGAAACARCTTGGGGCAGCTAGATGTAATAAGCAAATGAAAACGCCTTAAGAATGCAATGTAAGAATGCATTTTTTCACACTAAGTTAGACTCTCCCCATCACTGTGCTATTTCTTTTCCATTTCTAGATTCATCATCCCCTCATTCCAACACAAAAAAAAATTTTCCTGACTGCTAAATAGAAGATGATGTGAGCACCTATGTCCCATACAGAAAGAAGTTGACAAACACTTTTTGAGCTTAAGCAAACCTCTTCCTACATTAGCATTAAAGGCAATTTAGAACAATACTTGAAATGCTTCTGCAACATTTAGCCAAACTCAGTCATGACTTCTTCACATTTAGTGAAGTTGGGGTAATTTTACTCTTACACACAAGCAGCCCTAAACTGCAGATCTGACCAATGAGTCACTGCCTCCTTTCCAAACCCATCTGCTGTTTTCCAGGCCAGACAAAACGGTCACACTTCCTTTGGCCAGCAGAATATTAAAAAAATTAGATCTTCCAAAGCAGTAACAGAAAGTAGCAGACTTTCCACCGAATTATCAACTGATGCTATCAACAGGCAAGCTAGAGCTCTGAGACTCTTGTCCCTTATAAGGCTCAAACATCAAGCAACAGAAGGAAAAAACAAAGGTGCTCCCAAAGCAGTTCATGGGATAACCTGGCCCAACTCAGCTAAGATCAGTGACACCTTTATGCAAGGCTGTAGTAGTCCACCAGATGGGYTATGGGCAGGCAATCCACCCAGCAGAACACGCAGATAAATTGTATTTACTACTTCTTACCTGATATGCGTTGCTGGCAGGGACTCATATTGGCGAGAAAGGAAAAGCTCTCTGTGCTTCAACTGATGTTTCTGTTTATCAGTCAAATCAACCTCAATTGTAGTTTCAGACTCTTCTTCAACTTCTTCTGCAGAGAAGCAGAGCGTAGGTCGAAATTAACTCTGTTGCATAACATCATTGCAGCCATTTCATTTGACATCCCCCCCACCCCTTAGCAACCTCCTTTAGTATTTCAAAGAAAAGATGAGTTTAACAAGACTACAGTTTATGTAACTTGACAGAATGTTAAGTATTTTGAATTATACACTTCTACTTCAACCCTTTAAAAAATCATGCTCCTCTCCTCTGTACTACGCATTGATGTCTTTCACACGGTTTAAGAACAATCCTGTCAACATTACTCATTCTTTTTTCATCTTCTTTCCTGTGCTTTTTTTCTCTTGCTTGCTGACCAGTTTTGGGTTTGACTTTCTCTCGCCAATATTACTAGTACTAAAACTTTTACAGAAGTCCTGGAGAAAAGCACATTTGCTATGAACTGAAATTTACTAAACACAATTGAAGTCCAAGACTGCAAAATCAGTCTAAAAAATTGAAAAAGTCTAATGTCTTCCACTATGTAAACCTTCTTCCATACTGACAACAAATGCAGTGAATTTGCATATTTAAATAAGATTTAAAGTTGTTTCTATTTTAAGTAAGACAGAAAGAATTAAAAATAGATACTAGAAAGAGTCACATGTAGAATTGAAGGGCAATGTTYCCATTGCTTCCTTACATGTCACACAATGGGAGGCTCTTTTGGAGAGCCACCCCGGGATATGGATGGCTTAAATCTGCCTTCCTAGTGGATTTTTGGGACACGTGGARCTTGAATCTGTACTTCCTCCAGCTTCCCAAAAAGGACAAAAAGTCTCTCTGAATAATGGATGCAAAAAACAAGACCCTTTAAAAACTTCTTTAAGATTTGGCAGCTTTCTACCTGGTAAATTATCCATCACCTGCAAAACCAAGTTTACAAAATGTTTCTCAGAAACTCAACAACAAAACCTCACAATGACATAGTATTTCATGTAACTACCTACAACAGAGGACCTCACCCGCTCTACTAATAATAACCATTTTTACAACCAACCTACAAAGAATATTTCAAATTGAAGCCTGCCTGCATCCTCATAGCAACCACAGTTCTTTCCAAATGCAACGCTACTACTTTTTTTAATCATGCCTGTGTGTAGTTCATCTCACTTCTAATAGTTCTTTTCACAMAAGTGATATAACAACATATCTTGACAAATCCAACTCCACTTTAAGTCTATCTTGCTATAGACACCCCCATCCCCTTCCCTGTTTTGGCATGTTTTGTGCAGAAAAAGAGCAAGAAAACAAAAATGAAAACAAGAATTCCACCCATCTCACTTGACAACCCACAGCCGCACCAGGCATATGTACAGGTTCAAGTCAAACTATAACTCAAGTCAGAATTATTTCGGCATCTGTAATACTGATAGTAAATAAATCTTAAATCTATGCCAAGGTGAAGCATTTTTTTAATTAGTCAAACAGTTAATTAAAAAACAGAAATTCATATTAAAAGGTTTACGTTTGTGCTGGTTTTGGCTGGGATAGGGTTCATTTTCTTCACAGTGGCTGGTATAGGGCTGTGTTTTGAATTTGTTGGTAACACAGGGATGTTCTTGTTAGTGTTGAGCAGAGCTTATCCAGAGCCAAGGCCATTTCTGCTCCTCAYCCCRCCAATGAGGAGGCTGGGGAGGCACAAGGAGCTGGGAGGGGACACAGCCAGGACAGMTGACCCCAACTGACCCAGGAGATACCATATGGCATCATGATCAGCATATAAAGCTGGGGACAGAAGAGAGAAGTGGGGACMTTTGGAGTGAKGATGTTCTGCCTTCTCAAGTCACTGTTGTGYGTGACAGACCCCGGTTGTCCTGGGGAYGGATGAACACCTGCCTACCCATGGGAAGCACCGAATTAATTCCTTGGTTTCCCTTGTTGTTAATTTCAATTCTCTCCCCCATCCCACCTGGGTAGTGAGCCAACAGCTGTGTGTAGTGTTTTGTTGCTAGTTGGGGTTATACCACACCAATGTTTCCAGCAATTAATTTCTACAACTGTTTATTACACTAAGTGACCATTACAAGCTACATTTTGATTGTCAGGTTCAAGTATTAATATTTCTTCCAGTTACCTTGGGTTTGGGGCTTTTTTCCTAAGTAATTTAGGCATCCAAACACAAGTTTGGTCAACATATCAAAAACATCTGACTGCAGATAAGGCACAAAACACAGGACAATATGGGCCATTTAAAAGTTGTTGCAGGAAGCCAGAGATGATATTCCAGAATTYAAAATGGCTTTAGACACCTATGCTCATCTCAATATCTTCCTCAAGCAATAATTTAAGTTTAAAAAATTAAGAAGAAAACCCACCACCTTTAAGCAAATTTATTTCACTCATCTTACATTAGACATGAAAATGTTGATCCAATAGCCTGAAGCTGAAACYAAATGTCTCTTAGACCCATCTCTTAAAACACTCTGAACCTAAATATGAAACAWCCTAAATTTTTCTGTTGTATTTTTAGAAATAAAACAGATGTTTTACTCAGGATGATCTGACAAGCTGGGTAATAAGTAGAACAAACCATGGCCAGACACAGAACAGTTCCATCCACTCAACACAATTTATCATCAGGAAAATGTTACCAYTTCCTGCTTCAGCATTAAAATATAAAACCAATGTTCACAGTAGGATTTAGTAAAATAATAATTTGTCCCAGCAATTATACAAACCTGAACCAGGAAAGGAAACTGGATAGCATAGAGAAAGGAGGAAGCTAAGTTTKCTTGATGGCAACACAAAGATTTCTGCATCTGAAGAAACCTCCAGAGAGCTGCTTTTGARGCAAGTTTTTGCAATTATCAAACATTACTATCCATTAGAAGGAAAGTGGTAACAACCTTGCAGAACTTTTAGAGATCTCTTCACATCTTTGACTTGATTTACAGCACATGCGAATTTCATTTGCCATCCAAGAAAAGATTATTTCTATCAAAAGGAGTGAAACAGAAGGTACCTACAGGAAATCATAAAGTAGCACCAAGCTAAGCACATTTCAGCACTCAGGAAGGGAAGAAAGCAATATGTCAGAGTAAGCAAATATTKTTATGTAGCAATATGGTGATGACACACACAGACCTCATTGTTCCATGATTAGAGGGACCAAAAAAAATCAATTAAAAATTGCTCAGCTAAATATAATTTTAAACTCTTAGGTACGACACCAAAGATGAATACTTCATACATATACACAATCACATTTTGAAAATTACACGCTTCCCTTTARGCCTTGGGCAAAATTTAAGATAATGCTATTTTGTGGCACTTCTCCCAGCTTACAAGAAATATTTCATTATTTAAAGGAAAAATCCTAGTGAGCAAAAGCAGGCATCTCCAGTGAGCTTTTAARACCTATGGTCTATTTATTATATGTGGGCTTTCTAATCATCAGTAGTAAATAATTACAGTGATCCTGAATATCAGAGTGATCTGGTGGTGGTACTTYCACGGACAGAACTGCAACTTTCCCACCTGATATAAATGAGACTTAACTGACTCACTCAAGCAACGGATACCAGAAAGAAACTGTAACCCTCACTCATCTTACATATCCATCACCACTTTTAAACAGGATGGACACTCTTTTTTCCCTCTTCCATTTAATTTGTGGGATTTACTGTTAGAAAATTGTTGTGCTAGAGAGCATTAAGAAGAAGAGAAAACTGTCCATGCCTGTTGTCATCTTATTGCAGGGGKTCCAKACTGTTGTCTCCTTATTGCAAAAGCTTCATACCTTCTYRGTGTTTCTCATGRGCAGCTCCTCAGAGCACTRRCTCTTTCTCCCTCACAAAGCAGCAAACTGAGTCCARTTCCCTTCTCACCCAGCCRCCCCACTCATTTATAGCACTCTCCTTCTCATGGGTTACAGCTGTGGCCCATTAAGGTCAGGCCTGTTCCTAATCTTTGAAAATTGGCCCAGCTGCAACTCCTTAGGGGYAAGATTACTTTCTACACTATCTTTATTTTCKTATATTCTATCCCCCTACACATGCCACCTAAACTTTGTGTACAGTATCTCTGTTTATAATTATGCGATGAGTCAAGATTGCAATGAGGAAGAATTCCTTGTTTCTGCAACTAAAATGAAAATAAACTGAAGGCAAGTGTCTAGAAATAAAATACTCCCATTTAATAAAAATTTCTTTTTTTAAAGTCCTGAAAGACATTTAAAGGTTTAAATGCAGCTCCAAAAACTGTATGGTTAACCATCAGCTAGCAAAGCAAGGTCAATTCCTTGGACATACTACTCTCCCTTAACTAAATCAAAATAATCCCCCATGTGCTCTCCTTGWGTACTGCAAGAGAGTAAGAGAGATTAGTTTAAACATTGAAGACTATCTTCAGGGAGGAGAAGTAAATCTTAAGTATTAAAAGAAAAGARAAAATTTTCCCTCAATTGCCACCAAAATGCTGACAGCATTCTTCCAGCTAGAGTTGGAATCTGGAAATTCTACCAAAAATCATGGAAACAGAGTAATTCAGGCAGGAAGAGGCCTCAGGAGGTCCCTTGCAAAAACTATACTTCAAAATAGGCTCAGCTGTGAGGTCAGTCCCTGGTACTCAGTAATTGAAAATCTCTGAAGACAAAAGACCACATAAGCTCTCCATCCCCCAGTAATGGAGAAAAGCTTCTACATGTATTTAATWAATCTGAATCACTCCTGTTCCAACTCAGTCACTGCCGAGAGTTCAACTCCATCTCCTSGTCTATAACCACCACAGGCACTGGGAGTCCACCTCTTCTCCAAATTGAGAAAGGTCAATTCCAGATGACTCTCCTAGAAGGGCAAGTGCTCATCATGATGGTTTCTGCTGAATGCATTCCAACTTATCAGCAAATTTCCTTTTATCAGACACCTAAAACTAGATGCAATATAATTYGATGTAATGCAATGGGTGCTGAATAATCAGGGGGAATAATCTCTTGCCTAGATCTACTGGCTATGCGCCTGGTGATACAGCGCAGGATGCTCTTTGCCAACTCCCTTCCTTGTCAGGGAGCTGTCTGTGGGCAGCCTCAGGGCCTTTCCTGCAGAGCTGCTCCCCCAAGCCCCCCTGCTCTCAGTTTATGCTCCTGCCAGGAGCTSTTCCCTCCTAGGGGCATTTATCCCTACTGAACATCATTGTGTTCTTGACAAAGCACTCCTCCTGCTTTCTAGGAATCCCTGCATACCAGCCCTTCCCCAGCACCTGGCCACCCCCTTCATGCTTGTGTCACCTGCAAAGATGATAAGAGTGCAGCACATGGCCTGCTCTAGTCACTGCTGAAGAAGGTCCCCATGGAGATTCCCACCAGACTCCACACACAGTGTGGACATTTAACCAGCACCCTCTGATTCACACCATGCAATCAGTTTTTTATTCACTTAGTTGTCCCTTAATCCAGGTCAATTCCAATTGCTTGGCCTGCTACAAAGAAAAAAAAATAAAGAAAAAGAGAAAGAGAAAAAAGCAGAAATAGGAGACTGAGAAGACACAATGGGAAAACACAAGACTCCTTTCAACAGTGGCACAGACCAATGCTGAAAGAAAACAGCAGAGTACCCAAAGCTACAGTGGGTTAACTTCCTACCTTAATTGCTTGAAACCATACCTCAGCTTAGATGTATCCAGCTTATGCAAGCATTCAAATCACCACCAGCATTTGTGGAGTTACAGCCATTTCACTGTTTGTTAAAATACTTTTAAAGTTGTATTAGATCAGTATGAGATCAGAATTTCACATTSAAAGAAAGTCTCACTTCCAGAAAACTTTCAAAACTTTCTTCCTTTCCTTTTTCTTCAATGCTCAGACTAAAAAATGTGTACATTGCAGGTATCAGCAACATATTTTCAAACCTACAGATAAAAAGCTGGGAATGCTGAAGAGCAGGAAGTAAGCCACACACATCAAAGGAAAGGTGGCTGTGCATAAGTCTCTTTAAGMTTAGATAGTTGTAGCAAAAACTTCAAATGCACATTTGGTAGTTAGATGCTACAGCAGTAACAATTATAAATATAGATTTTGGGGGAGAGAGAGTAAATCTAATTACTGCCAAATTTCATACAAAAGAAAAACAGTAAGTCTAACCATCTGAACAGCTTTATTCAGACTGTGAATGAAGAGCTCTCTTAGGTTAGCAGTTGGCCAATTTGCTCATCTGCATGAGGCTTCTTGTCACATTTCATTGTACTAACTTAGTTGTGATATTTAATCCCCTAAAGCTGTAGTAAGGCCGTTTAATCAACTTTGTGAGCTAGACTGTGCATGGTTACACTTTCAATTTGAGTGAGGAAGCGTTTCCCAAAGCTGAATTAATTAGCTTTACATATACCACGTCTGTTGCAATGTTCAGATGACTTAGAATGTCTAACATCAATTTGATATTTGCTGTTACTTTCAGATAGGATAAGAAATCCAAAGAACAGTTTGTATGTATTACAAGTCAAGTAAATAGCATATTGCTGTCTAAAGCATGAATCTGAGCAATTTTTCAGGTAGGAAAAAAAGAAGTGATCACTTGTGTTTACAGGGAACAGGTCTACTTTTAATCCCTGCTGGATAGCATGGATATACATGTGGCCTCTAAGGGATTACCCAGTTTTCCTACACAATTATCCAGGTGATCTCACACTACCTCATCATTAGTTTCCTAAAGAAGGTCACAAAACAAAGAAATAACTACAGCGTAGCCATTAAGAACTAATATGCCACACCTACTGTCCAATAATAAAAATTATTYCCAAAAGAATGTAAAACGGTTTTTTGGATACTTCCAAGCAGCATCTTATGATAATAAAAATTTCCAGGATAATAGTCAGTCATAAGCAATTGGACAACCATATCACATTTATCACAGGTCTGTAGAGAAAATATTTTATGGAAACCATCACACCTTTTATTAGCAGGAAAGTTCACCTTCCCAAACTTGATGGGTGGAGGTTATTTGATAGCTGGYTCTGGAGATTTTTGAGAGCTTGGAGCTTGTGGGTGGAAAGCAAGGAAGGATTACCTCCATAAGTACTATGAATCATGATGTGCTACATTAATAAATAGATCCTAATAAATTAAATATAACATGAATAAATGCAAAAGCAAGCACAATAGCTCTCTAACCATTTTTCAGCACTGAAAGCTAGTTTGTAACAACACTACAGAATGRAAGGTCCTACAGAAGCATGATATCAATAACACACTGGCAGTGGTGAAAAAGCTGGTTTATGTATCATAAACTTCAACTAGATTTTTTTCCCCTTTTACCTGATTTCTGTATCACCTATTCAAATGCAAATTCTCCCAAATGAGAAAAATATCCTGTTACAGGGCTCAGGTTGTGTTTGGTCATGTGTACATCTGTATCAACTACAGCAAGCTGCTGCAGGATGTGAGAGCAACAGTCCTGGGTGGTGTTTCTTTGAGCAGCTCATCAGGAGCAGCAAGCAGCAGACTCAACACTGTGCCATGGACACTGGTATTTGCAACATGATGAACATCCAGTTACTGGTTACATCCAGCTCATCAGCTGAATCAGAAGTCAATTAGTGGTTTTTCCAAAGTGTGCATATGTTTAGAGCTGTGTGGGAAAGAAAGGAAATTTTAGTTCTACCCTCAAATCCAGGCTGGCAGACCACCATGAGCAAAAGGGTACATGGTTAATCTGACAGCACCCAAGAAATAATTTTTAAATCCATCATCTGGCTCAAGAAATACAAAGGCTACCTGCAACACTGTCACGTAGCCTGCTTGAGTAACTACTTCAYCTGATTTCAATAAAACGGAGATTTATATATTCTATTTTCCCGATACAGCTGCTATTAATAATTTTTCCCATCACTAAGATTTTCACCATTTTTCTGTGAAAGTCCTGCTCATATCTTGTTTTAACAAGATTGTCTTTCCCTTAGCATAGGCAACAGGTCTGTTTGATCTAGTTGGTTAACAAGCTGCATGGTTGTCTCTCCTTAAGAAAATGCAATGTTAATATATAAAAAATAATAAATGTAGCATGAGAAGAACAAAGCACACAAAAAATGTGCTCTTATGTTTTCTRCAAGAGTCCAAAGTCCATGTTTAAGATCTACACTGGCATTTTCTTGCACTGTGTGACAATAACTACAGAGTTTCAGAGATCTAAACTGCTTTTCTAACATTCAGTTCACATCCTCAAAAGCCGATAAACAACTTTTCAAAATTTGTTGGCAGAGATGAAAAGGCACAGATTGTACAAGAACTCTCCTACCCCTACTCAAAATGGCATATGATTCTGCTTATAAAACACAAATTATTTATCTTCTACAGCATCTCCTTACAGAAGGGCTGAATTTTGTTGGATATTTTGCAGGAAGGAGAGAAAAAGTAGGGAGAAAATAAAATGAAAGAAAAGGGAAAAAAAGGAGAAAGAAAATAAAAGGATTTGTATACCCTGTTTTTGGATAAACACAATYAAGATACATTAGGGCTCTAGGTGTGGGACTAGGAAATGAGAATAATACTATCCAAGAGAATGCCTGCTCCATGCCAACATGGTAAGAAAGCTTTGYTGTCTATAGACCTGACAAGACAACCAGGAAGAAGAGCTCATTCACTCTGATGGWCTGTGTAAGACTTAAAGGGTGATTTTTTCCCATCTTTTTTCTATCAACTATGTTAAAGATTTACCTTCCAGGATACATTATTTCCTTAATACCTGTACAAAGATAATGAGATCATAATTTACAGGAACTATACATATGAACTGAGAAAAGTGTAAAGAGATATGAATACATGTATTACTTTAAATAATTAAAGCATTTTAATTTATTCATTCTGAAGCCAGAAGGAAAAACAAACAAATAAAAAACCACAGTGTAGGAATAACATCACCTTGCATTAGCTATTCAAATTTTAATACATGTGCTATTCCCAAGTAAACCAACAAAGTTTTTCTTCAACACTCAGTACCTTGCTTTGTAGACAACATGTCCAAATACCATTTGTGTTGCAGCAAGTAAAATATCAAAAATCTTCACTTATTCATTGCATACATGGAAAATCTTCATTATTCTGATTCTGGCTTTTTTTCCTCTTATTAAAAACAAAAAKTAAAAATTAAAAGGGGAAAGAATTATGAAGGTAGATGAACCTAGCCCCCATTTGAAGGCAAATGTAAATATAAAAGCAGTCCATAAATCAAAATCTTTTTTCCTGTATAATACTTGGCAACTGAGTCCTTGGCCTCTTAAGGGCCTMCTGAGAATATCTGCATCATGATTTCACTCCTGACAGCAGCATCAGTCAAAGGATCTGCCTAAAGGCACTGCCACGCAGCAATGGGCCACAGTACCCTGTAGGGTCTAGGCTACAGGTCACTGACTCTGCCAACGCTATTTCTACTCTGGCTTAAGCCAAAACAAGGCTGCACTTTTAATACAGGAAACTGAAACATGACTCCCTTCATCATTGCATATCACTGTCACAATCCTACACAAAAACAAGAACAAATTTAAAAATTAATTCTATCATTCAGCATATCAAAAACAGGAAGACAGCTAATTTAGTTGTGCTGGTTTTGGATAAATGTTTAACCTGTTGTACAAGTAGAAACRGCACATGCACTCACATAACCCCTGGATATATGCATATATAGTGCTCTATGCATAGCCCAGCAACTCTGCAACCTGCACAGAGACATCCTATGTACTGTGATAAATCCTCAAACAGGTTTTGGATTCAGGCAGTAGGTGACAGTCAAAATGAACTACCTAGCTTCCTGAAGTCTTTTAGGAATTTGATCATGTAGAACAGGCTTTTACTGAAAAAAAAAAAAAAAAAAAAGACTGCACTTTTTACCACTCAAACTTTTTTTGCTCACGGGAATGATGTATTCTACATCAGTACAAAACAATCTCTCTGCAAGGATCACAGATTCTTTTGTTGCATATCAAAACCAGAAGCAAAGCAGATTCACACTACAAATCTTCACTTGATCAGAGAGGGTTACAAACAGTAGCTGAGGTAAAAACCAAAATATTGATCAAAGAGACAAAATGCACTGTGAAACAGCACAGCCGCTCTGGCCACACACTCCATGTGGGCATGACAAACTCAATACTTGCTGACTTTGAGTCCTGTTACTTGTGCAGACTACCTTTAACASAAAGAGAGTTACAGACAAATCACACGGCTGCTTTATATATCCATCTTATCTGCTACTTCTACTTAGTCCATAATACCTCACACCATAAATATATATATATATATACACACACAGAGCACTGCATGGGGCAGGAAGCACTACACTCATTCTCACACAGAGCCTTGCTCAAGCTGAAAAGCTCCACCTCCACCAGCATGTGTGCAGTTACAGGCATGCATGAGTATTATCAAGGGAAACTATTGCACACTTCATTCCACTGCAGAATACAGACATTCAAGAATTACTGCTGGTAAGCCTTTAAATCATAGACCTGATTCCCACATCACACATTTAATTGCCACTGCATGATGGGAAAGTCTTTCTACATTAATAGTGAGTTTACAACATTCAAATTTATAAATTATATAAACTGCTGATTCAATTAGACTATCAGAGAACTCTTTGAAGATGTGAAATGCATCTCTTATTGGAGCTTTACAGATAGAGATAACCTWGCAATATTTTTGTAGTCTAAAATTTATGCCTCAGGTGCTTTGGTACAGTGTGAGTGCCCTGGGAAGAAAGTCACTTAAAATTAGGAGCCAAGGGAAAAAACAAAAAGAAGTAGAACCATTTGAGATTATGGAAATCAACTTATCTTCATGACACAAAAAGTTATGATCAATTATATCAATTTAAATACCACAAGTATTTTAAGGGTACCAAGAAAACAGTGTAGGATCACTTGCATGCACAWTTAAGAAACATGAAAGAGGCAGGAAAGCAGCTGAGAGAAAACAGTTACATGTTTTCCACAAATCAAAAGAAACCCTGAACAAGTAGAGCAACAATGGTATGTGTATTTAAACTTGATCATGAGGAAATGAATCCTAAGGAACACGGGGAAATAGGGGAACGCAAAATGCTTTAGCAATTTCTGTGAATACTCTCTCCTTCTAAAGACTCAAATGTGAAGAATTTATTTTGGGAGTAGAGCTCAAAAAAGTGACACCTTTTGTACCCTACTGAGTTCTTTATCAAGGAAACTTACTAAAGAAATACTTCTGGTATTTAAGTAATAAAAATAAAAGCTGATCTTCATATATCTTATAAACAGTTTTAAGCATAAACATGAACTGATATTTTACAGCTTTCCACTCTTCACAGCAAATTCACAGAATTAATCCAGATTTTAGGTTTAGTTTGTTTTTACAGAGAAATTGGCAACAATGTATTCAAGCCTCTTAAATTCTGTGCTCCGAAAAGAAGATTGTTGAATTTGAAAGAAAATTAACCTACATATGCTTGCCCAAAATKATAAGCTTATACTATGGAGGTCTAAAGATGAAGCTAGCAAAAAATTCAGTCCATGCAAAAATTCAGATGTAGTTATACAAATTGTACAGAACGGACAATTTTTGATATGCGAAGAAGTTGTGCATGATCCAAATGCAGGTCACACATACACAGGTGAAAAAAAATGTGTTTGTGCAAGTTTTCCATAAGAGCTAGGAACTCCTAAAATTATGAACTTAGTGGTAAATCCATTCATGCATTAACTATGAACTTAGTGGTAAATCCATTCATGCATTAACATTCACAATCTAACAAGTCATTCTACACCAAAGGAGGAGCCTGACCAGACACTGAAGTTAATAATTCTACAAGATACTTGAGGCTGACAGTAAACTTGTTAATGAGATAATATAGCTACTAATTCTAAATGTCAGTCGCAAGAAGAATACTCGGATATAGTCAGAAGCAAAACACTCCTCATTACTGCTTCTTTATTGCTTTCTCTGTTGAGGAGAGAAAACATTCACAAGTTCTTGAACAAAAATCAAATGAAGAAAACACATCATTTATGACACTACCCAAAGCACCCTTGAAAAGAATAACTGGGAGCCTTTAGACAAGTTTTTCCTTGATGACAAGGAAGTAGTTTCCAACAGCAAGTTCTGAATTTTCTCCCCTCTTTTCAAATAAATKACAACTGATGGCATTATCTTGGGTAAATGAAGGAAAACTTGATGTTCCCTTGTCTCAGGAGATCAAAGGGAACATGTCTTCCTCACAAAAAACCCCAAGCTCATTTTCAGTGAAAATGATAGTTAGACTAATATAAGTGCCTTAGCATAAAAGCTACTCTGCCACTGATTAAAGAATTTCTTATCTGTATCATCCTTAAATGGTCCTCCTAGGGTGTGTCTCTCCCACATCACAGACTTCAGGATTTCCAGAAGCAACACAACAAAACTGAATYTGCGACTGCTTCGTTTACATGTCTCTATCAGATGACTGTAAATAATATTAACATGTAAAATTCCAACAAAAGCAACTTTGGAACCTATACACCCAAATTTCCTGGCTTACTATATTTGGTTTTGTCTCCATTCACCAACCCAAGAGCCTTCTGATGAGCTGCTCACAGACAGGGACTTCTGAAAAACATGTTCTCAAAGAGAGAAAGGCAACTATGTGAGATCAAATCTAATTTTCTCCTAATTCTTGGGGTGGGTGGGTGTATGTGTGGACAGAGATGACAGAGCCAGGGACACTGAGCTGCAAACAAACACCAGTTTATATTTACAGAAGCCTTGAGATTAACCAGGCTGTATCTCACTGAACCAGTTACACGAGTCTGCTCACCCACTCCTCAGGCATATCTAGCAGCCAAGCCTCCTTCCTTATATACAATYCAAGAGACTCTCCTACCTTCCATTCCCAGCTCTGACTTTCCAGCACTTAGTTCCTTTTTCTCCTGTCTAACCAGAAAAATGGTATCTTTCATCACAGGGTGATATCAACAGATCTCTTTTCTTAACAGCAAGCAAGAGAGGTCTGCTCACCAAGCGCAATTGAAAAAATCAACTGTAACCTAACAGAAAACTTTCCAAAAGCCACAAAATTCCATGGAAGTGTTACTCGCACTACTGTAAAAGACACAAATCAATTGAGCTCGTAAGCTCTAAAGACTTATTTGGTTTTGGTTTTTTTTCACCAACACGACCATAAGCAAGACCAAAAAAGTATTCACCATGGAGTTGATTTTTTTTTTTCCCCAGAGAAACTATGAATTATTTCAACAGTTAAAATTATCAAGACAGAGAAAATTGATTAYATGCAGTAGAAAAATTAATATTTGTCTCTTGGGTTCATTTCACCAMGGGTGCTTCTAACTGAACATAGGCTGCAAAGACAACAGGTATCAAGGGAAGCAGTGAAACCAACAAAAAAGACAATTAAAGATTTCAAATAAAATCTGCAGTGAAAACATACTTTTTATGCTAAGACACTATGTGACTTGAATGAGGTAACAGGAAAAGTCATCTTAAAGTGATTTTTCAGAAAAGGGATTGTGGTTAAAGAAACGCAGTATCCTTTATGAGAACCCATTTAGTTTGATGTACAAGAACTACTATAATGAAAAGGAACCAGAACCAAAGAAAAAAAAAAAGCCACCAAGTTTCTGGTTGTGCTACAATYTGATTGGACAAAAATAGTCCATTTTATAAGTGTTTTGAATTCTACTGAGTCAAATATGTGACTGAGATAACAGAACACTGAAGAACACAAGGTGTTTTAGACATTTTACTCTGGAGCTCTTTCCTCTACCACAAGGGTCTCCACATCCATAACCTTTTTCATACAACTTTCTAAATTTTTTTTTTTTTTTATTGTTGTAGAGGGCAGGAAAAATTCTTGTGTTTTTCCTGGAGTTGAGTATTAAAAACATTGCTATGCAACAGCAACCATATGTTGAAAAACCTGATGACACATGAAAAGGAATTCACATTTCAGTTTTGTGTATCTTTGGGTACATCAATGAGTAATCTGCTAAACACTACTGCTCAAGTTAAGCTCATTTTCTTAACATCTTCAATGATACTTGCTAGCCTGCAGCTCTGAAATAAAATGCTGAAATAAAATGCAGCTCTTCTCAAAAATCAGATGGAATATTAACAGCTTCATTCTCTCGGATGCATCTGGAATGTTGGCAGTTAACATAGACAATATGCAAAATATTCCTCCCCTCAAATACAAATCACCTTAAAGTGAAGGTAAGAAGGCTCAGCAGCAGCTAAACTGCTCTGCAAGATCAAGCCATTTCTAGGAATGCTGGAACATTCTTGATATTATATAGAAAATAAACTCCAAGTGTTTGTAAGGCACTTTAAGATCTTTTAATGGCAACTACAAAAACATATTGGCATATTAAATATTTTTCACCAACTTTTATAAGAATTTCTAATAGGGGCATTGTTTTACAGGCAAAAAAACCCTGAAGTACAGAGAGAACACAGGATTTGTTTCTGATTGCAACACATCAAAGTCATACAAAGGCAAGAACTGAGTACAGATTCCAACATCTGATGATAAAGTTCAGTGGGCATGACAGTATTCAGTCAAAGACTGGATCTTGGAGGTCTTTTCCAGCCCTAATGAATGCCTAACCAGGAATCCATAGCAGGACTCCTCCTACATATCTATCATATACAAAAGTTCTGTAGCAGAAACACCATTTTACAAAGCATTGTGACATGAAACATGACTGATCGAAAGCAAAATAATAAAAGTTTTAAAAATGTTCAACAAGTAAAGCCAGTTGGTGATCTCTAAAAAGAACAGCTGAGATTGAACATGATTTTTGTCAGCTTCTGTAATCTAGGAAAATTTCATTTTACCTTTCATCTCAGTCAATGAAACAAAGATCTCTGAGCAGTTTTTTTTTAATTGAGTACTGTCTCATTCACAAAGAATATGAATTCTGTTAATGAGAAAAAATACATTCTGCATGGGCTTTATCACAGGTCCAGAAATATTCTTGGCATTTAGTCAGCATCTCAGCACACCTAAATGAAACAAACCCTCTTTAATAAATCAGAAGATGAAGGACTTTAACAACAGTAATTTTTTTTATATCTTCACCAGATGGTTGACTTGGCAAAAGCTGGCTGAGGAGTTGCAATAGGAGAATGACTTCAGACATAGTATTACATGATAACACATGATCAGATAAAGAACTTAAAGTGCAAAGAACTGCAAAAAATGGCATCATGCACTCAGGTCACCCCACTCAGCTTCAAGAAACTAGTAGTGAATAAACCCCAAATATGGTATGGTTCTTGGAATGGTCCCTGTGCAGGGCCAAGAGTTGGACCCAATTATCTTCACGTGTCCCTTATGATACAGGATATTCTGTGATTCATTGCAATCTATTGCAAAAGAAGGAAATAAGAGCTTGAGCCCTTTGCTGTAACCCAAAACCAGTGCTGGTACAAAGCTGACACAGACTCCTCTCCACAGCTATTTAAACCTTGCCCTAAAATGCTTACATTAATTCTACAGAAGATAAAGAATCATGTACATTTTATAGATTCAGCTACAGCTGGCCATTTCTCAATCACACCATTTAGTTAGGAAACATCTCTATGCCACCCTTTATGTTTGCTTCACCCATTTTAATGAGCTGAGTGTTCCTGTCCCACCTCTCCAAGCTCACTCGCTTACGCACTYGGGTGTCTGTTGCAATATCTGTCTCTTGTCCTGCCTGCCATCCTCTCCTCATCTCTCTTCCTTCTTTTCCCTCAACAGTAAGCCTTACTCTGCTGCTGGTCAATCCTTTGATGCCAAGAAAGGAACAGCCCCCTCACAGTGACCCTGTGGTGATGACTACAACCTAAGTGAGTTAACACCCCAACAATAACAACCTAGYGAGTGTTAACACCCCAAAAGAACTCCCTTACTAAGCTCAGGAGGCTGCACAGGACCAAGAAGATGATCCTGGACAGTATTTTGGTCTGTATTTCCAGCTGACCTTAYCATAAACTCGACTTTATAGTAACATAAATCAACAGTGAAAAAACAAAGTCCTCAAGTGACCATAAAACATTCCAAATTCTCATATTTAAGTRGCTACAGTCAGCTTCTAGAATTATTCCCAGACCGAAGCTGATGCCATACATGATGCTGGTAGACAAATAAAAATTTCCTTAATTAAATTCCACCTGAAACACCAGGGAAAGAAAGAAGGCAATACAATTTCCTCACAGATAAGTGACATTCTTTGAAAACAAGGGAAGTAACTACTTCGTACCTGAGTATTTTAGAATGGCCTAAAGAAAATTTGATCCCCCCTCCACCCCATTTGTTTCAATATCTTGAAACATTTTGCAAGACTTAAAAGCAAGCAAACAAAAAAAAATCCCAACCAAATTCAAAAACCCAAACAAACGACAACAAAAAACAAAAACCAAACCCARCAGCAACAACAAAAAACACCTTAGGAAAACAATACACCAACTTCTTACCAGTGATAAAGGCACAGATCAACTTTATTTCATGTTTCCCAAGCATTCCTTAGAATAATTCTGAAACTTTTTCAAGTTGCTGAAATGTTCTTTTTAAAGTTCCAAAATATTTTCTTACAAAGTTCTTTTCTTCTTTTAGTAAATGGGACCATGTCTACATCTCAAAATGTAATCTTCAGAAACTGACATCTCAAAAAACCCCCAACCAACTGCCAAAATCTTGAGAAATGCATAACTCAGACCAGTTTTCTCAATCATAAAGAAAAAAAAAATGCTAGCAATACAAAATATCATTGGAAAAGACCAAGCAGATCTTATACTTAAATACTTCTCCAAACAGGCCCACAGGAGAAATCAGTGGCTGAACAGGAGTTTCCATTCCTTAAGAAACTTGTATCTTTTAACATTTATTTTATACCAAACCAGGTAGAAGTGTTGATGTGTCAACATGTTTAGCTATATAAAACATTTCCAAAACATACAATTCATAAATATACAAATATTTTGTTTACACACACCATCTTTTTAAACAGAACACTGTGTTATTCCAGAATGAAAGCCTTTAAATCGAATTGACATTTAACTACATCTGCTCTATGAGCTATAGGAAGCTCTAGGCGAGCAATCCTTCTCTATGTGTGGTCCCCTGTGAGTGTAACAAACATCTCCTAAGAGAACTTGGCACTACAGATTCCACAGATTGATCAGAAGAGACATTGTGTCCAGAGAAAATGTTCATAGAGAAACATAATTCATAAGAACACTGCGTTAGAAGGCTCATAACCTGTGAGACACAGGCATTCTAAACAGGTTTGTTGAACCAGCTGGAAATCACATTTCTGTCTCCTCACTACAAAATCACAGGAGAATCCCAATAGAGAAAAAAATAAAAGGAAGACTCCATGGTGCTCCCAGTGACACCAACAAACCCCTACTATGCCATAGGAGAAAAGCAACAGACCACCAACAAATCCTTTCTCTCAAAGTGCTGACAAAATGGCAATCTAAAACTCACAAAGGAAATAGAAAAATCTTACTCATTTTTTCCAGACTGAATGATACCCACAGAACTAACATACCCTTTTCTAAAAAATAAGCCAACTAAAAAAAATTACAAGCTTCATGTATTAAAAATCAAATTAAAAAAAAGGTATTTCCAGTAAAGTTATCATTTACTTACTTTCTTGCCCTCTCCATTAGAAAATAAAAACAAAAAAAAAGTGCTAGAAAGTTTAGTGAGGCTCATCTTAAGTTCTATGTTTCAATACATTTCATCTGGAAGAACTCAAAAGACTAATGATTGTGGGGGCTGATGATCATGATCATAAATAGGTCACAAATAACTATAGAGTGTACCCAACTACGTAACAAAACATTAAATCATTTTCTTAGTACATAAGCAAGACAGATTGTTTGCCTATAAAAACCAAGCTACTACTTCATACTATGTTCTCAAATCACCCCCACTTCTCTAAGACGAATAAAAGAATAAAACTAAAGCCAAAGGTTTGTTGTTTCTCTTTACTCACCATAACTGGATGAGCAAAATTACCAGAGTTGGACATTAAGCAAATTGCAGGGTATTTTTAAAGCACCTAATTACACCATCACATATCTGCATAAAAAAGTTGGCATTATCTAATGTCTTTCAAGAGAATCTCTTGAAAGACATTAGATAATACCAACTTTTTTATAAAATAAAGTTATTTATTTTATTATTCACAGATTCATTTTGAAAACTCAAGCATCGTAAACAATCAAAATGGTATTTAATAGCATATGGCAAGAAATTTAAGGGATGTTGGCACACTTCACATTTCAGTTATTTACAAATACGACTGGAGTATTTTGGAAATTACTGTCTTCATCTCAGATTTTTAGGTTCTAAATTATGTTTTCAGAATTGCATTTTTTCTCTTCAGAATTATATTTCTCATCAAAAAATTATGGAACATTATGATATTCCACTTGTATACCGAATGGCAGATACCAAAAAAAGTTTACRTTCACRTTGAAAAATGTGGCTTTTTTCACCKAKTACCACTTGTTGTTTTTCTGAGAAAAAAAAAAGGAAACAAAATAGAAAAAAACCCCAACCCTCACTATTTTTTACTAATATTTACATTTAGCATAAATGCACATAACCCTTTTACGATCTCCAGCGATTTTCCGTCCCCAATGATACATTTCATTCTTTACATTAAGCAATATATGTTTATGTCTAACTCAAAAAAGTCACATCAAATAATCACAAGTGCTCTTAAGCTTAAATTGACTTACAACCAAGAATTGCTTTCGACATAAAAAAAAGAAATGCAGCTGTATCTTCCAGATGAAAAGATACATTGTTTTTTTTTTCCAGATGCACAGTCTCAATCACATGGATACAGCTTAATTCCCAGAAGCAACTAATAGGAGCAGGAGAGTATCAGATAATACTAAGCAACTAACTGGATATTAATAAATGCTTGACATAAATACATATTTCACATGCCAAAAAACCTGCAATTTTAAGCAGCTGCAGAAATTGAGCAGGCTGTGTTAGTAAGGAAAAATGCCCTACCCCATCTACTTACTAGCATGCTTATCTGCAAGCATTATAAGGCTGTTAGAAATATCTCTTCGCCTGTAAAAACACACCACTTTGGCTTCCACGTTCCCATTGGCAGTCTACAAAAGAAAGAGAAAATCAAGTCAGGATGTRTCCCTCCTCAACTGAGTATTACAAATTAAACTCTGCTCTCTGCTTGGATTGCTCCCTCATGTCAGTAGTTCTCACATGATCAGTCAAGCTGAAATCAACAGAATTASTCCAATAAATAAAATCTTCTTGAGAGAGGCCAGTATCAATTTCAGACCAGAGAAGAGGATTAACTACAATTATTGAGTCCTCAGAATTTGTATTTTGTTCAGGTGTTCAGAGGTGCAATGACAGTATCATGCTAACATAAGAATCCTTCAGAAATGTTAGAATCTYGTGAAYGTTCTTTATAAWCCAGCTTTAGGCAGAAATGTATATTTCAAAGTACTCTAGCACTTTTTCAGAATCTCATTCAATTTTTCAGAATCATGTGATTTTTCAGAATCACATTTATTGAAAAAGTCTTTTTGAAAGACTTTTGAAAGGTTTATTTGAAAAAGTCACAACAGCTCCTAAAATAAAAATCTATTTAGGTCAGTGCTGTTTCCATGACTCATTATGGGGACCATGATCTTCTCTAAAGAATTTACTAATATTTGAAGAACTGTATCCTCCTCCTTGAAGGGTACAAAAATAGTTTTTTACCTTGAGTCACTTATTTAACACTAAAAAGTATAATGTTTTGATAAAGTTTCTTACAAAAAAAAAATATTGTCCCTGGTAGAACAATATTTAAAGCATTTCATTACATATTTACATAACATCTCCAYATTTGCTCGATACCTTTAACACATGAAAGCAAACCATTCACATTCAAGATGTCTGGAGTACAACCTCCAACCTCTCTTAAAGAAAAAAAAAAATCGATACATGACTCTGTTTTACCCTGCATGAGCAAGATTAAATTATAACAGTGCAGTTTAAAGATAATAAACGCTTACATTCAATACATGATTGGAATTGTGTCAATTACCATGAATAAAAAATGTTCCTCTCCAATAAAAGTCAAAAATTATTTGCCATGCACAAGTTCAGTGGATGTTGTGTTGGACAGCAGTAMCAGTTAATGTGGTTGATGTCTGCTATGGCATAGTGCTGTGTTTCATTAATAAGAAGAAAACCACTTGCAGGTCACCAATTTTTTAATTTACTTTCTAACCACTGGAGAAAAAATATCTTAATCATTACTTACATCATGATGGGCATTTTAACAATTAACTTTTGACGTAGCACATCAGTAAGCTTTAATACTGCTTGAGGGAAAAGTAAAAAAAATAATACATAAATATTAAAAATAATGAAAAATCCCATAGAAACGCCACATTATTCTTAGTAGTGTCAGAATGAAGAAAAATAATCATGGCTTCCCCAAAATGACAGTCAATAGAGCCTCCATTTTTTAGAAAAATACACTCAGGATAAAGACAGAGAACAGAGTCTGTACTTTGTTCAAAAGCCCATTCTTCGTTCACAGCTGCCAATAGGCAGAGCAATAGACAGCCACAGAAGTCACATATTCTGTCATTTGATCGCTGCAAAGTCTCCCTGGTACCTTCCAGCTCTTCAGATGTCTATCTAAAAGCAGACACATTACATGATGGCTGTCATTCCAGATGGATTCACAGCGTCACTGTCAGCCAGAGAATTAAATTCATTCATTTCTCCAAGAATTCATAGAATTTGTTAGAAAATTTTTGCAGCAGAGTAATCCTGTTCACYAGGAACTGGGTGTTTCCTTAGGTAACAGGGCAGAATTAGAGGATATCACATAGCAAGTTTTCAGTAACCACCAGAAACCCCTACTAGAGGAGAAATCTTAAGGGATAGAAATAATTCTCAGGTTTTAACAAGCACACTGACTGTTGCCAAAGGTTAAGAAAGAATCTTAGATATTTGTACCTTGTTAAGTTCTTCAATTCTCCTAATGAGATATGGATTGCTGGAAGAATTTTCAAAATAAACATAATCTGCAAGGAAAAAAGGAAAAGTCACTGAAATACCCAAAGTTATGTAAAGACATATTGTTATTAGCGCAAAACTTTTCTTCCAAACCTAGAAGTTTTCAAAGGGCTGAGATTTCTTAATAAAYGTTGGGACCGTGATGTATTTCTACACTGAGATTTAATATAATTTGTTCCTAAATTCTGGTTTTAACTGTACTACACCTGCTTTAACAACCATGCTGGGAAAAAATTAAAGGGTTTGTGTTGAAGCTCACACTGTAATCCAGTAATCCACACACTTCATAAATCTTGATAGGGAAGGAGCAACTTCTCACAATAAATGAGGAAGATTTAAGACCTGAGTACTTTAGTGAGTTTCTGTATTATGGAGATTAACATTTCTGTAAGAGATGACACATCATATTTATTATCAGGTGCCGTGGCAGCACAGTTGTCCCAACGAGTAATGTACGTTTTATGATACTTGCTCTTGTGTTTATCTCTGTCCAGTAAGATGCAAACTATATTAAGCAGAAATTGTCATGAAATTAGCAAGGATCTTGGAGGACAATGCCTCTTTCAGCACCATTAATATAAAAATATTTTCCTAGAGTGAATGGAAATTTACTCATGTCCTGAAAGCTACTCCCATGCAACRTACAAAGAATTGACAAGCATTTCATTCAATAGTTTTTTGAAAACTTGTTTTTGTCCAATGAAAAAGTACCCATCAAATGTCAATCACACTTTAAATTTGATGTTGGACTTCTGCACCATGCACCGTGCAAACACTATTTTTAAAAATCGGAGGAGAAACTGTAACAATGSATAGAAGTCTTCTGCAACACTTTGACACTACAATACAATGAAAAGGAACTTCAGGTAGTTCTAATGAAAGAATATGATCTCTGGGTAGTGTTCACGATTGCTCATTAAGATTATAACGAAAAAAAAGAGAATTGGTGACCTAAGAGGTAAACCCTACCTGCTCAGAGGAGGATTACTTTCATGAGTAAAGGCTGATGGGACGACAATCTAAATGCCCTAATGAGAGAGCATGCAGATGGAAGATTTGTGGCTCTATCAGCATATGTCAAAACATTAGCAGAGAGCGATTCAAACTATTATCACCCCTCATTTTCAGGCATCGTCCCTCTCAGCTCTGGCTGTTGAGAGAGCAGGAGGATGGAGCGATTTTTGARCACCCAGTACTGCACACCTAACTTGAGCGGTGCACCTGAGCCACAGCACTGGGCACGCTGCCACGTTCGTTCCCTCCGTGAGCGAGCCAAAGTTATCCGTGCCATGTTCGCCAGGCTCGGGGTGGGAAGACAAACGTTTGCTGTGATTTTCATCGCCTGAACGCCCTCTCCCCCCCGCCCTTCGCCAAGCAGTCACGTATCAAGGCGCTCCTCAGGGGTCACGGCGGCAAGCAAGGGAAGCTGACAGAAATCCCCCAGTTATACAGGCGGATTAATTATTTATCCCCGGCAGACCAAGGAAGGCGCGGAGAAACTCCGCCGTGAGCGGGAGGGAGGGCGAGGGCGGGGGAGCGGCGCGGAGGGGAGGG